>JACEFZ010006260.1:0-31419 GCA_014155875.1 Cepaea nemoralis | reverse complement strand
TAACAGTTCCTTTTTCACACCAATAATAGAGCTCCCACTGTCAAGCAAACATCGGCATGGCTTCTCATTGACCAAAGCAGAGTGAAACCATAGATTGCCTCAGGAGGCTATAGCTGCATTTGCATTCTCTACGGAGGATGTTACAATATGCCCACATGTAAGTTTGCCGTCTGCATGAAATTGGTGACATTGGTCACAATTGTCAAAGCTCAATACATCGTTCACACAACACACATCTCAGATTGCTTAAAAGGTAATACATTCTCAACTTCACACTCAGTCTCACTACCACTATCAGAAGATGTATCAATCAAAATAGCATTGTTGGCTTTCATACGTTGGCGGCCCAGGCACTTATTTGAATAATGGCCGTAGCTGGAACAGAAGAAGCATTTGACTGCACGCCTGTATGCAGTTCTCTTGTTTTGTTGCTCTTAATGACATTCTCAAGATGTGCCGGATAGTTAGGCGATTTATCACACATAGAATAAGGTGTCATGCAAAAGTTGACAGTAGACACATTTCGACACTTTCTTATCTTTCTTATCGACTTATGAAATGGTTTTCTATTACTCTAATAGTTTTTAGGTTGGTCCTTTACAAAAGAAACTATTTCAGAGTCGTTATTTGAAGTCTTAAAAATATCTCTATTGAGGAAAAATATGCAGAGCCTTTCTTTTCAAATTGTTCTATGGTTTCAATGTCTGACTGCTGCAGGAATTTAGCAAAAGGAGATGGTATAGTGGATATGACTTATCCATGGCTATTAAATTTTTAAGTCTGTCAAAGTCTTTTCCTATGTTAGCTGCATTCAGCCATCTATTTAGTACACTTTGGGACATTTGAGACGTAATCAATGAAAGTCTCACTAGGTTTTGGTTTAAATTTGAGAAACTGAACCTGATACCCAGGGGCATCAAGTAAAAAGTGTTGCATTATCCTATCATGGATGTACTGATAGTTAGATCTAAGATCAGTTGGTATTGATTCTATCACCTTTAGGGGATCACCACTCAGGTTCTTCATATAAATCATAGCCCACATCTCTATTGGAACTTGGTGGTATTTAAACTGATACTCGACATTTTCTGTCCAGGCTGATATGGAATCTTCTTTACAGAATGGTTTAATAATATTTTTGTACTTATTAAACTTATTTTCTTCTTGTTGACTTTTTAGTTTAGTAGCAGATATTTCTACGTGTGAGTCTACATCCATACCTTTCATCTTTAACTGTGTCTCTGATTCTACTTGTATTTGTTTTTCCTTAACTCTTGCCATTTCATCTATTTCTCTTTGTTTTATTTCTAAGTCTTTTTGTTTTAATTCTTTCTCTTGATCTAATTGCTTTTGCTTTAGTTCTTTCTCTTGATCTAATTGCCTTTGTTTTAATTCTAATTCTTTATGTTTAATCTCCTTATCATGTTCTAACTGTTTCTGTTTAGTTATCTCAGCTAGTTCTGCAATCTCCTTTTTGTGTTGTCTTTCCTGTTCTCTTTCTTGTGCGCGTTCATCTCTCTCAGCATCCTTTGCTTCCTTAAATTTTTGATGTGCATATTGTTCTAGCTCCTTTCCTGTGTATTGTAATTCTTTGCCTGCTTTTATGAAATCAGCTAAAGTAGCCATGTTGTTGGGAGATTAGATAGATTTGACAGGCACTCAACTATCTACTCACTTATTTATCTTAGATAAATATGTTTCTTAATCTCTGAGCACTACAAATTGTACTCTTAGTTTATAACATGGAAAATTTTATCCTGAAAAACAGAGCACAAAAATATGCTAATGCATCACACGTTGAAAAGAGATGCATTATTAATTACATTGCATGCCAAATACGTTGAGTATACTCATCTTAATGTTCCAGAAAATCAGGCAAAATCGTTTGGCAACTCAGGTCGCCTCGTTTGGCATTTCGGCATACACACGAGTTTTCTAACCAGCTGTTGTTCACCCTGGTTCACAGAGCAGCAACAATTAACAAATTGCAAGCGACATATAATTTTTGACAATTTGGTACAATCACAATGACATGCCCCCGGACAAACAGAATGTAGTTTAATTAATATTAAATGTCAATGTCCTGTCTTTGTTCTACCGTCTTATGCCTTTCGTTCCTAAACTAGTTTAATCTATGGAAGTGTTGTGCAGACCAAGTCTAATTTGCATAGCTGAAAGTAGTGCCATCGAGACGGTAAACAAATAGGAAAAGTACGAAAAAAATTCAATAACTGCTTTGAAATAAATATAAATATAGTAATAATGTTTAAATAAATAAATATATTCATTCACTAACTTAAATAAACAAATAATAGTTAATATAAAGCACAGATTCAGGCGGGCAGCAGCTTGGCGATTTGTAAATATTCAGATGCTGAATGCAAATGGCGTAAAACAACTGCTTGTCAATCGCAATACGTCAGAGGCGCAGCGCTATTTTTAGCTTGCAAAAATCGATAATGTTGCCGGCATGTGTATCGCTCCGCCATGAATCATATTTGATAATTATTCATAAACAAATAAGTAATTACATAAATAAATGAAAGAAAATAATAATATCCATACTTACAACTTCGAAGAACTCATGATTTAAGTACATAATATTTCAATAAACACAAATAAGCATTATTTTGTCACGATAGGCACAGCTTAGCTCGCAACTTGTTCTAGTCTGCACACGTCATCAGTCAATGACACAAATTAAACCTTGTAATTCACTACTAGTAACCTTAGTCTAGAGCCGTGGGTAAGTGTAATAGCTTGAACATTTGTCCAAGCCACACTTCTGACACCACATTAATCCTAGCCTGTCAGCAACCGATGTTTCAGGCATCATAGGATTACTTCTCTCGCACCACACAAGGAACTTGCAAGTCGTGTGAGAGGAAATGGATGATACATTTTATTGCCGTTGGCTCTTTACATTTACAAAACAGTCGCTATCAAATCACACACAAAGCCACAGAATTGCCTATCACTAGTTTCCTAACCCTATTGATAATCTCTATCTACTTGGCTACAAAAAACTCCTATCGACACTAAACGGTGCGCTCGCTACGAAGTCAGTCCCCAGTCTGACTTTCCTCCTCGCGTGGCTACACAGCACGCGGAAGGACCTTGTGCGTCCTTCGGCTTTTTGCGTGCTGTCACACTCAGCACGCTTATAGCAGCCGTCTCCTATTGAGTGGCAGTCCACTTCTCCGTGGCTATCACGTAGGCGTGATTCTGCCGTGACCAGAGTACTAACTATCTGGTCGATACCTCCGTGTTTCATGAGAGAACTAGTTAATAGTCCCCCTTCCTATCACCTACCCTGCCCTCATATCGGGGCACTGTGTTACCCGGTGGTCTTCTATCTTGAGGCAGACCTCAGACCTCTATACTTCAGTCTTTGACACAAAGTGAGGGGACGATTGGAGACCTAACAACCGTGCAAAGACCTACAAAATGTGATGATCGTATTATTTCAAAGACATATAACAGGCGACGGCTTCTGGGAGCAATGGTACTCCTTATAAAATGAAAAGTAAGACACCTGCTTGCTTTGACCAGCCTAGGGACACCCTAACTAGGTGAATGGACGAACACACCTTACGTTCAATGGTTCACTAACTGGGCACGCATGCCGAACCTACAATCGCCCTTTCTAACCACTCATCTTTCGTACATCAGTTACACAGCCCTACAAAGAAAAAAATCCTATTTTTCGTGTGCCAAATATTTTACATCTGCTTTTGCATAAATGATTCCTGCTAAATCTAAATATCACTTTTATTTGTCTGTAGCAGCTAGACTTAATAAAGTAAAACATGATGAACTGATTAAAATGTTGGAAGATATCAACATTGATGGGAAAGATTTAAGAATAATAAAGAATACTTACTGGAACCAAGTAGCAGCAATTAGAATGGGAAATAAAGAGGGTAGCTGCAATTTGATAAAGCTAGGACTACGACACGGGTTGCCGTGTCACCAGATCTATTCTTCCTATATAGCGAAGTAACAATGAGAGATAGAGATCAAAAAGACCCCAGGAATACTAGTTGGAGGTTATAATATAAATAATATACGCTATGCAGATAACGCCGTATTGGTGCCAGATAATTCAACAGACCTACAACAATTGCTCGAAATTGTAGTAACAGAGAGTGCTAGGAAAGGACTCTCCTTGAATATAATGAAAACAGTAACAATGGTGATATCAAAGAAAATGGTGACACCAAAATGTGAAATAGAAATAGAAGGAAACATTCTTAAACAAGTGGATAATTTTAAATACCTAGGGGCATTTATAACATCAGATGGAAGATGTACAACAGAGATTAAGAGCAGAATATGGCAAGCAAAAGCCGCATTTCAGAAAATGAAGAGTATCTTATGCAATAAGTCACTATCACTGAATGTAAGAAAGAGAGTGCTGAAATGCTATGTAGAACCAGTTTTGCTGTATGGCAGTGAATCTTGGAATGTAAATGAACAAATTAAGAAGAAATTAGAAGCAACAGAGATGTGGTTCCTGAGACGAATGTTGCGAATTCCTTGGACTGCCAGAGTGACAAACAACGACTGCCTGAGACAGGCTAATGAAACTAAAACATTATATTCAACAATAAAAAAGAGACAAACAGCTTTCTTTGGTCATGTGATGAGAAGAGAGGCATTGGAGAACATCGTGACAACTGGAAATATCGAGGGGAAGAGAGGCAGAGGCAGACCAAGAGAAATGATGCTGGATGGATTGAGACGGTGGCATGGAGGAATACCATCATCAGAGTTGATCCTGAACACCAAAGACCGAGATCTGTGGAGAGCCATGAACGCTTACGTCAGCTGGCAGGGCACGTGATGATGATGAACAACTAGAGTTTTTTGAGATACAGACATTTGTGTATCTAATTACAGTACTCTTTGTATAAGGCTATAGAAAAAATATCTAGTCCCTTACATAATACAAATGTTTGTTTACTACAGTTTCAGTTGTCCAGAAATATTCCAAGAATTGCCTTTTTTAGATTTTAACGCACTGCATATATGTTAATATACTTGTTAGTATTCTTATTATAGTTATTTTCTTACACTCCTAATACAGAATAACATCATCTTCAAGAAGAGAATGATTTCTTTCACCGGATTTATTTTGTTATATCTGTGGAGAATACACTTCAAAAGAAGAACATAGGAAGCATATTACTGTTTTTGTGAAAAAGGCATACTTTATTTACTTTAAAGTAATATTAGGTGACCAGGTCAAGTCTTGGGCTCCTCATATTGTTTGCAAATCAACTGCGACAGTGGATTTGTGGGAAAAGAACATGTTTAAAATTTGGAATTACAGTGGATTAGAAACACCCCAAGAACCAATATGATGACTATTATTTCTGTGTCGTTATTGTTAAGGGAATTAATGCGAAAAATCATAAAAACTATCCATATTTAGATTCTGCAAGACGACCTGTTCCACGCGGTGATAACATACTAATTCCAACTTTCAGCTAGAAGATGAGACAGCAGTGGCATGTGGAACGAAATGTGACAGTGATAGTGATTTTGAAGATGATTTTCCAGCTGCTCAACGCTTCGACCAGAATGCATTGAATGATCTAATCCGAGATCTCTATCTCTCCATTGAATATTCAGAACTTTTCGTTTTAACATTTAAACAAAAACTAAAAAAAAAAACAAAAAAACAACAACAACAACAACATAAAAACTAATGACAGCTGAAACAAAGGTCGTAGCAGAGCGTAAGGCTTTCTTCCATTCTTTAGTAAAATAAAATAAACTTGTTTTGTACTAATGAAAGAGCTCTTGTAAACGGAATGAGTGTAAGTTATACACCAGATGTGTGGCGACTTTTCCTTGACACTTCCAAAAGTAGTTGGAAAGGTGTTCTCTTAAACAATGGCAACAAAGATGGCACAATTCAAATTGCCCATTCCTCTATAATGAAAGCGGTGTATGCTACACTAAGCACAGTTCTAGAGACACTTAAAATTACATACAAAATTACCTACTTACCAACCACCTACCTACCTAACTACCTACCTACCTATCTACCTACCTGCCTACCTACATACCTACCCACTTGCCTGCCTGTCTGTCTGTCTGAATACACATACACACGCACGCACGCACGCACGCACGCACATTCTATGTATAATTTCAAAAATCCGTCCCGAAGCGGATTCGACCTCTATGACAACCGAGTCGCTGACTGAGGTCTGGCCACTACCCTACTCCGCCAGTTGTCAAATGTTTGTTAATGTCTCATGTTCTGGACCATAGACGAAAGAGCCCTTTGAATTTCGCGGAATGGAAATTACAGTGTTTCCAGACATGTAGGCAAAAAGCATTCTCATTTATCTAATTAGATAATAGAATATTAGAATGGGATCTCAAGCAAGGAATGCGAAGCGTGGGAGCTGAATGTCTGTCTTCATCGGGAAGATTCGTGGTGGCTTTGTCCGAAAAAGAAAAAAAAACATACACACAAAATACGCTTAAAAGCGCGGCAAATAGAAACCACGGTCAGAGATACAGGCGATCGAAGTAATAACCAACTCAATCAATCAATCAATCACGTGCCATGCCGGAAAGTGTGGGCGGCCATGACTCGCCATTTCACTCGATCACCAGCGTCGTGGATCAGCTCAGTGTTCCTGTCTCGTCCATGCCATGTGGCCAAGCCATCCAGGTATTTTCCTCTCGGTCTTCCTCCTGGTCTGTTCCCTTCGATCTTGCCAGTTGTCACTAAGTTCTCTAATCCATTTCTTCTCATAACATGTCCAACTGGAAACAATTAAATCATAACACAAATGAATTTAGTTGCATATCATTTACAGGGCATCGCAGCAGCCAGATAATTTTTCCTAGTTGTTTGAGATTTCTCGGCAAGCTTACGTTCAGTCGATTGCCATTGCTTTGTGAACGACTGGCACTCATACCATTGTATGAAAATAAGCAACAATTGGGTAACCATCTAAGGCCATCAAGACAGTTACTAAATAAATACACACGTATTGTTAGGCACTCCTAGAGGCAGGAATAAGAATTAGAGATTGAGGATGCACTAGACAACAAACAGTCGCTTAAAAGTCGACAGGGTCGACTTCATTGCATCGGGAGTTTATCCCATATGGCCCGGTCTCTTTCCGCAGCGCGGAAAGCGTCGTTCAAAGCACGAACTCCGTAGCTCTAGCGACGACCCACAGGAATCTCCGAAAAGTTTCACTCGTGAACCGAAGGACGCGACCCAGGATCGAACCCAGAACTTTCGGAGCCCGAGTCAAACGGCTTGACTACTTCGCCACGGAGACTCCGCACTAGACAACATAAAAATTGAAAGCTATAGTTACCGAGCGGGATTCGAACCTGTCAGCTCCAAATGACGACAGTGCCTCGTTGTAGAAACAAGTGTCTGATTGGTCATGTGTCGACGTATTTAGGCAACAGAAGTCAGAAGTCACAGCCTTGTTTGGATACCTATTTGGTCTTTCTGAACAAGTATTTTCTTTTCTTCTCATTCCTGTATGTATTACTTTGATAGTGTTTTCCAGTTAATACTTAACCCCCGCAGAGATAGATCCTAGCAAAAGTGACAATTCTGGTTAGCGATTGTAATCATTGTTTCTATAAAGATATTCTCTCCCTACCGCCGTGAAACTTGAGAGCACAACCAACAACCATATGTCGCCACTGGCAATACATTTATCATCGTTAATTAGAAATAAGTTATGAAAGGTATAGTCCTGGAACAAGAAACTGGGGTCGACCAACAGACGGTGGGTACCGGACATTGAAGACACCCCATGTACCAGGCATTGAAGACACCCCAGATACAAGACATTGAAGACACCCCAGGTACCAGACATTAAAGACACCCCAGGTACCAGACATTAAAGACACCCCAGGTACCGGACATTGAAGACACCCTAGTTACCAAACATTTAAGACACCTCAAGTACCAGACGTTGAAGACATAATATGAACCAGACATTGAAGACACCCCAGGTACCAGACAGTGAAGATACCCCAGGTACCAGACAGTGAAGACACCCCAGGTACCAGACATTGAAGACACCCCAGGTACCAGACAGTGAAGACACCCCAGGCACCGGACATTGAAGACACCCCAGGTACCAGACATTCAAGACACCCCAGGTACCAG
Source organism: Cepaea nemoralis (assembly GCA_014155875.1). Lineage (NCBI taxonomy): Eukaryota > Metazoa > Mollusca > Gastropoda > Stylommatophora > Helicidae > Cepaea > Cepaea nemoralis. The sequence goes on along the minus strand of JACEFZ010006260.1, from coordinate 23,252 downwards.
ACATTGAAGACACCACAGGTACCAGACATTGAAGACACCCCAGGTACCAGACAGTGAAGACACCCCAGGCACCGGACATTGAAGACACCCCAGGTACCAGACATTAAAGACACCACAGGTACCAGACATTGAAGACACCCCAGGCACCGGACATTGAAGACACCCCAGGTACCAGACATTGAAGACACCCCAGGCACCGGACATTGAAGACACCACAGGTACCAGACATTGAAGACACCCCAGGCACCGGACATTGAAGACACCCCAGGTACCAGACATTGAAGACACCCCAGGTACCAGACATTGAAGACACCCCAGGTACCAGACAATGAAGACACCCCAGGTACCAGACATTGAAGACACCCCAGGCACCGGACATTGAAGACACCCCAGGTACCAGACATTGAAGACACCCCAGGCACCGGACATTGAGACACCATAGGTACAGGACATTAAAGACACCCCAGGTAGAGGACATTGAAGACACATCCGGTAGAGGACATTAAAGACACCACAGGTACCAGACATTGAAGACACCCCAGGCACCGGACATTGAAGACACCCCAGGCACCGGACATTGAAGACACCCCAGGCACCGGACATTGAAGACACCCCAGGTACCAGACATTGAAGACACCCCAGGCACCGGACATTGAAGACACCCCAGGCACCGGACATTCAAGACACCCCAGGCACCAGACATTGAAGAAACCCCAGGCACCGGACATTGAAGACACCCCAGGCACCGGACATTGAAGACACCCCAGGCACCGGACATTGAAGACACCCCAGGCACCAGACATTGAAGACACCCCAGGCATGGGACATTGAAGACACCCCAGGTACCAGACAGTGAAGACACCCCAGGTACCAGACATTGAAGACACCCCAGGTACCAGACATTGAAGACACCCCAGGTACCAGATATTGAAGACACCCCAGGTACCAGACAGTGAAGACACCCCAGGCACCGGACATTGAAGACACCACAGGTACCAGACATTGAAGACACCCCAGGTACCAGACATTGAAGACACCATAGGTACCAGACATTGAAGACACCCCAGGCACCGGACTTTGAAGACACCCCAGGTACCAGACATTGAAGACACCCCAGGTACCAGACATTGAAGACACCCCAGGTACCAGACAGTGAAGACACCCCAGGTACCAGACATTGAAGACACCCCAGGCACCGGACATTGAAGACACCCCAGGTACCAGACATTGAAGACACCCCAGGCACCGGACATTGAGACACCATAGGTACAGGACATTGAAGACACCCCAGGTAGAGGACATTGAAGACACATACGGTAGAGGACATTAAAGACACCACAGGTACCAGACATTGAAGACACCCCAGGCACCGGACATTGAAGACACCCCAGGCACCGGACATTGAAGACACCCCAGGCACCGGACATTGAAGACACCCCAGGTACCAGACAGTGAAGACACCCCAGGCACCGGACATTGAAGACACCCCAGGCACCGGACATTGAAGACACCCCAGGCACCAGACATTGAAGAAACCCCAGGCACCGGACATTGAAGACACCCCAGGCACCGGACATTGAAGACACCCCAGGCACCGGACATTGAAGACACCCCAGGCACCGGACATTGAAGACACCCTAGTTACCAAACATTTAAGACACCTCAAGTACCAGACGTTGAAGACATCATATGAACCAGACATTGAAGACACCCCAGGTACCAGACAGTGAAGATACCCCAGGTACCAGACAGTGAAGACACCCCAGGTACCAGACATTGAAGACACCCCAGGTACCAGACAGTGAAGACACCCCAGGCACCGGACATTGAAGACACCCCAGGTACCAGACATTCAAGACACCCCAGGCAAAGACTTGAACACATCCCCTCAGCCAGGAAGAGCAGGTAACCTTAAAGAGGCCATGAGGGGATACTGTGCCCGAGGCAAGGGCAGGGGAGATGAGGGAATAGGGTCAGGTGAACCATTCCCTCATGAGACACGCAGGCGTGGTTCAGAGAGTTAGCACTCTAACCACGATAAGCATCACGCCTCGTGGTAGCGGGAGAAGTTGAGTAGACACTCAACATGACACGTTTGCCATCAAGCGTGCCAGGTGAGGCAACACGCGTCAAGGTGAAGGTGACTCCGCGTGGTGTGTACCGGCTGGAGTAAAGATTGGCAGACGGGAGACAGGACGTGTCGAGTACACCTCGTTTAGAATAGAGCTAGGGTTTTGTTGTAACTACATAGATAGAAAGTAGCATAGTGGTTAGCTATTTGTGATAGAGGATTCTGTGGTAGAGTGTTATGTGTTTCATTAGCGACTGTTCACTGCTGTAGCGAGCCAATGGCAATAAACTGCACTATGTATTTTGCCTCCCACACGACTTGCAAGTATTCTTGTATTGGTGTGAGAGAAGTACCCGATGAGGCCTGTCAGTGAGTTGTTGACAGGCCAGGGTAATTGTGGTTGTCAGAAGTGAAGCTTGGACGCAAAGTTCAAGCTAATCCACTCGTCCACGAGCTCCAGACTAGGGTTTAATTTAATTTGTGTAGTGACGGATGATTTAGTGCAGACGAGAAAAATGTTCGCAAGCTAGAATGTATGCCTAGTCGTGGACGAATAATGTAATACTGTTTAATTGTGTTTATGAAATATTTATTTAGTCAAATTATGTATTCATCAGAGCTGTAAGTATTGGTATTCTTCTTTTTCTATATTTATTTAAATATTTATCGTTTTGGTTGACAAATGAGTACCAAAAATGATTCAGGGCGGAGCGATACAACGCCTGCCGACAATATCGATTTTTCATCGCGCTGTGCTGTGACGTCAGACGATTGACAAACAGTCGTCTGGGCTCATTAGCATACAGCAAGCGAGTGTTTACAAAGTTGCTAAACGGCGCTCGCCTGAATCGGTACGTTACATCAGCTATTATTTCTTTATTTGATTTACGAAAGAAATATATTTATTTATTTAAATATTATTAGGTTATTTATATTTATGAAAAGCAGTTATTAATATTTTTGGTCTATTTTCTCATTGTTTACCGTCACGATGGAACTACTTTCGGGCGAGCAGATGGCACTTGCTTGCACAACACTTACATAAATTAACTAGAATAGTAACGTAGGGCAATACTGATAGAACGAAGACAGGACATCGACATTTAATTTACGTGGTACATATTCTAGTTGTTCGTGATTCTGTCATTGTCTAAGTCATTGTCCTTAGTTGTCAGGGTAATTATATCGTGCACCTCTGGGCGTAACACTGCCGCCCTACATATCGAAGAGTGAACAACAGCTGTGTACGGATGCCGGTGTGCCAACTATGGTGTCCCAATTACGTAACGTGTTTCCACCCTAAAGTATCAAGGTGACCTGTGTCGACGGAGTTCCGTTCCCCGATCCTAGGGAACGTTAAAGCTGAGTACACTTACATATTTTGGCATGCAATTTGATTAATAGTGCATCTCTTTTTCAGCTTTTGAGACACTATTGCAATTTTTGTGCTCTGTTTTTTCAGCATTAAATTTTGCAGGGCACAAGCAAAGAGTACAATTCTTTGTGCTCATTAGTGATTAAACATAACATATCAAAGATAAATAACTGATAAAAGTCATCATTGCCTGTCACTGCGAGCCGAATACTAAATTAAGATGACAACTTTATCAGACTTCATAAAAGCAGGTAAAGATCTAGAATTAACAGGAAAAGAGCTACAACAATATGCAGATCAGAAATTTAAAGAAGCAAAAGAAGAACAAACACGAAAAGAAAATGCGGAGAGGGACGAACGTGCACAAGAAAGAGAACACCAAAAAGAACTAGCTGAAATAAATAAGCAAAAAGAATTAGAGATTAAACAACAACAGTTACAACAAGAAAAAGAGATTGCTCAACTAGCTGAGATAACAAAACAGAAACAGCTAGAAGATGATAAACTGATTAAGCAACAACAGTTAGAACATGAGAAGGAGATAAAACAGAAAGAACTAGAATTAAGAAAGCAATTAGACAGGACAAAGAATTAAAGCAATTGAAATAGCTGAAATGGCAAGAGTCAAAGAAAAACAGATACAAGTAGAATCAGAGACACAGTTAAAGATGAAAGAAAGAGACATAGAGTCACACGCAGAAGTCTCTGCCACTAAACTAAGAAGTCAACAAGAGGAAAATAAGTTCAACAAATACAAAAATATTATCAAACCATACTGTAAAGATGATCCCATATCAGCATGGATAGAGAACGTAGAGTACCAATTTAAATTTCACCAAGTTCCATTAGAAATGTGGGCTCCAATTTTTATGAAGAATCTCAGTGGTGAGCCCCTCAAAGTAATAGAGTCCATACCAACAGACCTCAGATCTAACTATCAATACATCCATGATAGGATAATGCAACACTTTTTACTTGATGCCCCTGGATATAAAAATCAATTTTCAAATTTAAAGCCTAAACCCAATGAGACTTTCATTGATTACGTCTCAAATGTTCTAAGTGTACTAAATAGATGGCTTAAAGCGGCTAACATAGGAAGAGACTTTGATAGATTAAAAAACTTAATTGCTATGGATAAGGTTATATCCACCATACCTTCTCCTTTTGCTAAATTTTTACAGCAGTCAGACATAGAAAACATAGAACAGTTTGAAAAGAAAGGATCGGCATATTTTTCTTCTAACAGAGATGTCTTTAAAACTTCAAATGACTCTGAAATAGTTTCTTTTGTGAAAGACCAACCAAAATATCAGAGTAATAGAAAACCTTTTCAGAAATATGATAAGAAAGACATGAAAGTGTCCAAATGCATACATTGTCAACTTGTACATGATTCTTATGCTATGTGTGACAAATCGCCAAATTATCCGGCGCATCTTGAAAAAGTGATCAAGAAACAGCAGAGCAAAAGATCGGCATACAGGCGGGCCATTAAATGTTTTTTTTTGTTCCAGCTATGGGCATTATAGTAATAAGTGCCTGGGCCGCCAACGTATGAAAGCTAGCAATGCTATTCTGATTGACACCTCTTCAGATAGTGGTAGTGAGAGTGAATGTGAGGTTGAGAATGAACTGCCATTTAATCAGTGTGAAGATGTTTGTAGTGCAAACGATATGTTAAGCTTTGACAGCTGTGAACGATGTCACCAATTCCATGCAGATGGAGAACTAGAATGTGGGCATACAGTACCATTCTCCTCTGAGAATGTAAATGCAGCATTAGCCTCCAGAGGCAATCTGGTGTTCCACAATGCAATGGTCAATAATGTACCATGCCAATGTTTGCTGGACAGCGGCAGCACCCTTATTGGTCTTCGGAAAGAACTGGTGAATCCGGGTGATTACACAGGTGATACGGTCAAATGCCGAACCTTCTCGGGTAACATTGAGATTTACCCTTTGGCAAAAGCCCGTATTAATTCTCCTTTTCTTTCTGGTACCTTTACTTGTGCAATACTTAACAACCCTTGTACTGATTTAATTCTGGGGTGCTTACCCCAACTAAAACAATGTACTAGTAAAGAAATAGTTGCATGGGAGAAATTAAATGCAGTTAATGCAACAACAAGGGCAGACAGTGTGAAACATCAAGACACATTGCAAGAAGAAAGATTACTGTTGCTTTCCCCAACAGGCACAGATGACACCAACAAACAGAAATTTATAGATCAGCAAAAAGCTGACCCTAGTGTGTCACCATACTTAAAATTATTGAAAGAGAAAGCCAAAGTAACCAAAAACGCATCATGGTTCTTTAGACTGAATAATGGTATTTTAACAAGATATTATACTACTGGTAACCATGAGATTCAGCAAACGGTGTTACCTGAACAACATCGTCTTACTGTGCTGAAAATTGCACATGAGTCACCGTTTGCTGGTCATCTTGCATATGATAAAACCAGGGCCAGAATTCAGGCTCATTTCTATTGGCCAGGTTTTTGCAATGACATAAAATTATTTTGTCGTTCGTGTAATGTCTGTCAACAATTAGTACGTAAGGGTAAACATCCTACAGCTGAAGTACAACCTTCTACATTGGCTTCTAGGCCATTTGAGAGTGTGGCGGTAGATATTGTTGGTCCCCTTAAATCAGGTGTCCAGCAAAGGAAATCGCTTCATATTGACAATGGTCGACCTATGTTCAAGGTGGGTTGAGGCAGTAGCTTTGAAATACATCACCTCCAAAGACGTTGCCAATGTATTTCTACATCTGTTCTCACGATTCGGATTCCACGAACCATTTTATCCGATCGTGGAACTCAGTTCATATCGGCTGCAACGCAAGCCCTTACAAAAATGTTAGGTATTAAACAACATTTTACGACAGCATACCATCCAGCCAGCAAACGGAATTGTAGAGAAAATTAACGGTGATCTAAAGCATATGCTGGCTAAGGTGACAGCAGAAAACCCAGCTGATTGGGATACACTGTTACTAACAGTGCTGTTCGCCTATCGGGAGATTCCCCATTCAAGCACGGGTTTCTCACCATTTGAATTAGTTTACGGGGCTAACCCACGTGGACCCCTAACTATTTACCACCAAATAGTAACTAACTCAATAGAAATTCCTACCCCAAAAACACCTTATGAAATGGTGACAGAAACACGAGACAAGATCATGAAATCGTGTGTTATAGCTAAGGCAGCTTTGGAGAGGAAGGGTCAAATCTACCGCCAATATGCCAACAAAGGGGCAAGAACAATTGAACTTGAACCAGATCAAGACATACTCTTGCTACTTCCAGACAAAAGAAATTTACTATTGACCTCATGGCAAGGGCCATTCAAGGTGATACGCAGAATTTCAGATGTTGACTATGAAATATCGATAAACGGACACTTAAAGATATTCCATGTCAACATGTTGAAACCTTACTTTTCAAGACAAGAGACAGGAGTAGAGACAGACAAACATATTGCACCAACACCAAGTGATCAGACGACAGACATACATAACGCAACTACACTAGTTAGCGAGACTGGCAGTTCCGACAATGGCAATACATCTAGTGAGTAACAGAATACACACTTAGCACCACCACCATACTGAATCAGGGAGACGAGACGGAATGGAACTACCCGTTCCCATTGTAGACAAAACAGCGACATTGGACAGTATACATATAGATCAGGGACTAACAGACATTCAACGAAGACAATTAGTTGATTTAGTACTGAATACAAAGACCTATTCTCTGACATCCCAGGTAGAACGGACAGAATCGAACACTCCATTCTTCTTTCGGACCTCAAGCCTATTAAATGCAGGCCGTACTCTATCCCACTTAGCTATAGGGAAAATCTAAATAAGGAAATTCTTAATTTAGAGGCTAGCGGGATTATCCAAAAGTCTACATCTGAGTACTCGTTTCCAATCGTCTTAGTTAAGAAGAAGGATTCCACAATTCGACTCTGTGTGGACTATCGAAAACTTAATAACATCACTAAGATCGACGCAGAACCGATTCCTTCCTGCGAAGATCTTATATTGGACATGTCTACTTCTAAAATCTTTTCAAAAACTAGATCTTACTAAAGGATACTGGCAGGTCCCTATGCAGGCTCAATCTATGCATCTTACTGCGTTTTCAACACCTTTAGGATTATACGAATGGCGATTTCTTCCTTTCGGACTTCGAAATGCTCCTGCCACTTTCGTACGCTTAACTAGAGATCTATTACATGGAGTGACGAATACTGTGACCTATATAGATGATATATGTGTCCATACTGAAGACTGGACTACACACTTACTGAAACTGAGACATGTCTTTGATAGGTTGCGACTCTTCGGTCTCACTGTCAAACCAAGCAAAGTTGAATTAGGCCTAAAAGAAATTGAATTTTTGGGTCATGTCATCTCTCAAGGTCAACTGAAGACCGACAATAGGATTATTAAAAAAATTATGAATCTGACCATGCCTATCAGTAAAAAGCAGGTTAGGAGTCTTTTGGGATTAGTTAACTACTATAGTAAATTTATTCCAAATTTAGCAAACATTACAAGTGTATTTTCTAATCTTTTAAAAGCATCGGTGAAATTAGATGTGAAAGATGCATTATTAATTTCTGCATTGTCAAAATTGAAAATGCTTTTTAGTAATGTTCCCATCCTCCGCTTGCCTAATCCTGGGCTCGTTTATTATCTTAGGACAGATGCCAGCAGGAATCTCCATCGCTGCAGTCCTAGGCCAATTTTATGAGGGCATCTTCCACCCGATTTGTTACGTGAGCCGTAAGATCACACCTGCCGAGTCCAGATATTCAATATCAGAACTAGAAGCCCTAAGCGTCATCTATGCGGTGAGAAAGCTCCATCGATTTCTGGCAGGTGTACACTTCATTGTCCAGACAGATAATTCTCCCATTACAGTCATCCAGTCCGGGGTGCACCGAAACGACCGGATATACAGGTGGTCTCTTATTTTGCAGAACTATACGTTTAGTATAGAACACATCAAGGGTAAAGACAACATTTTAGCTGATACCCTTAGTAGACCATCAGGGGTAGAAATACCCGAAAGTCCGCATATAGATAGAGAGTGATAGTCAGTACATAAATAGATTACAATAATGTATATAAAATGTGTTACATATACATCTACTTTATGTGCTAAATACTGAACCAAGTACAATGAACTATCAGGTGTCCGCAGACATGAACTAAAGAACTGTGCTGCAGAACGTAGATACTACCGTGTGTAATAGGACAGCTCATTTCCAACTAAGCTCCATTCCGGTGTATCATGTGTGTGAAATGCAGAGAACAGTGTCAGAACAGTGCTTAATTATAGACACTAAAAAGACTGAGCTACGACACCAGTGAATCTCTACACGGGCACTACCGAGAAAACTCTAGTATGACTGTATAATGTATTTCAGATACCCAGGCAAATTGTGTAGATTTATTATGCATATACAACCAATGTGCAAACATGAAGGCAACTACTATCCTGAAGGAACTGAATACAGTGTATATAAACTTAATGTGATATGTAATTAAATATTTTAAAATAATGATAAATTAGAGATAGAATTAGGTAATATAATAATTCTCATTTAGTTAAATAGTTTAGGTAGTACGGCAATTAACCCGGTTACTTAACTTAAATTTAAATTACAATATTAGAGTAAACATAAATATAGTTAATTACATCATAATAAATTAAATTAAATAGTGATAGACATAGCACCATTTAGATTGTGATATTTCATTTAACTGCAATATAGTTTAGCTTATTCCATCTTAGTGAAATCATACCATCGATCAAACATTACCATTTATTAGTATTATCATTTTACATTACATAAGTGAACTTACATCATTTACACCATTTAGAGTAAGAACATCAATCATATAATTTCTTGTCAATTTAAAAAAATTAGGTAATATAGTGGTAGAAAAGTATATAATTTCTGTTCACATCATCCATTTAATTAAGGTACATAACTCACATCACATCATGTACAGTGAAATAGTTAGATTACATCCCTTAGATTAGATAAACATATCAGATAATTAGCATGACAAAAGTTAGATAACACATCAAATACTGAGATATAGAAATAGGATTACTATGTTATAGTGTAGAGTCTTAGATTAATGTAATATACTGTACGATGAGATCAAGGGGACAAATCATCAACACGGTCTCATCCATGTAAATATAATGTAAATAGATGACTCGTGCAGCGACTTACGCACAGTCACTGGGCTCGACAGTCTCAAACTGCGCCGAATCTGTACAGTGTTACTCAAAGGTTTTTAAATAATCAGAAAAATGGGTATATAAGGATAAAAGAGGTATGATAGAATTAGGAGTGAAAGGAGTATGACAGCAGTGTGAATGTGAAAACGAATGGAAGAGAGACAGGAGAGAGTGAGGTGAGTCAGCAAATTCTTCTGCTGCCTCACTTGACTTTTAATGTTGGTTTGTGTGATTGTTGTTTTCCTTGGTGAACATGTGCTAATGTGAATGCGATTGTCTGTAATATAGGTTAGAAGTTAGATTACAGTATTTTGGGTTTCATAACCAGGGAATGTAGTCACGAATTAGTGTTATGCACCTATTTGTGGCCACATTGAACCAAATTATGACACTCAAAAAAACTAACATACATACACATACAAGTTATAAATATAGAGTAGGAATTAGATTAGTAGATTAATTACATACAAACACGCAAACAACCAGGAAAACAAACATATAAATTACATACACTTTTTGTAAATCAAAGGGAGATAACTTGGGTCAGGGGACATAATAGACAACGAAAAAACTATCTTAACAGTGAAATGGAACTTTACACGCGGAAGCGATGTAGGTAAAGCCTATCGCACACACTCTTGTATAATGGTTGTTAGATATTATACGGGGGACATGAAGCAATTCATGTGTTGACCCTAAGAAAGTCAACTTTGGATGGGTAGTAAGTTAATTTACTATGTGAGGGCAGGTCTTATAAGACAACGGTCCGGTTCAGACATACCTCTAATAAGTATAATATAGCATGTGAGAAAGGGCTCACGCCAACCAGTCAAGTTTGTGGCGATTACCAGTAGCCAAGTAAAGTTTCGCTACATTGTGGTGAAAGTCAGTAGGAGTCTATTAGAATGCCCAAAGCCAGGTTATCTAGAGTCTTTGACAAAAATTAGAGACACTAATTTTTTAGAAACCTCTTGCGTCACAACCAATGAGTGAAAGTTGGTGACGCAACACAGGAGGGGCGGGTGTGTGTCAAAGACTTGAACACATCCCCTCAGCCAGGAAGAGCAGGTAACCTTAAAGAGGCCATGAGGGGATACTGTGCCCGAGGCAAGGGCAGGGGAGATGAGGGAATAGGGTCAGGTGAACCATTCCCTCATGAGACACGCAGGCGTGGTTCAGAGAGTTAGCACTCTAACCACGATAAGCGTCACGCCTCGTGGTAGCGGGAGAAGTTGAGTAGACACTCAACATGACACGTTTGCCATCAAGCGTGCCAGGTGAGGCAACACGCGTCAAGGTGAAGGTGACTCCGCGTGGTGTGTACCGGCTGGAGTAAAGATTGGCAGACGGGAGACAGGACGTGTCGAGTACACCTCGTTTAGAATAGAGCTAGGGTTTTGTTGTAACTACATAGATAGAAAGTAGCATAGTGGTTAGCTATTTGTGATAGAGGATTCTGTGGTAGAGTGTTATGTGTTTCATTAGCGACTGTTCACTGCCGTAGCGAGCCAATGGCAATAAACTGCACTATGTATTTTGCCTCCCACACGACTTGCAAGTATTCTTGTATTGGTGTGAGAGAAGTACCCGATGAGGCCTGTCAGTGAGTTGTTGACACCCAGGTACCAGACATGAAGACACCACAGGTACCAGACATTGAAGACACCCCAGGTACCAGACAGTGAAGACACCCCAGGCACCGGACATTGAAGACACCCCAGGTACCAGACATTAAAGACACCACAGGTACCAGGAACATTGAAGACACCCCAGGCACCGGACATTTGAAGGACACCCGGTACCAGACATTGAGACACCCCAGGCACCGGACATTGAAGACACCACAGGTACCAGACATTGAAGACACCCCAGGCACGCCGGACATTCGAAGAACACCCAGGTACCATACATGAAGACACCCCAGGCACCGGACTTGAAGACACCACATCAGGTTACAGGACATTGAAGACACCCCAGGGGAAAGTACAATCGGTAGAGGACATTAAAGACACCACAGGTTACCAGACATTGAAGACAACCCAGGCACCGGACATTGAAGACACCCCAGGCACCGGACATTGAAGACACCCAGGCAACGGACATTGAAGACACCCCAGGTACCAGACAGTGAAGACCCCCAGGCACCGGACATTGAAGCACCCCAGGCACCGGACATTGAAGACACCCCAGGCACCAGACATTGAAGAAACCCCAGCACCGGACATTGAAGACACCCAGGCACCGGACATTGAAGACACCCAGGCACCGGACATTGAAGAACCCCAGGCACCGGACATTGAAAAACACCCCAGGCACTGGACCATTGAAGACACCCCAGGTACCAGACAGTGAAGACACCAGGTAACCAGACATTGAAGACACCCCAGGTACCAGACATTGAAGACACCCCAGGTACCAGACATTGAAGACACCCCAGGTACCAGACAGTAAAGACACCCCAGGCACCGGACATTGAAGACACCACAGGTACCAGACATTGAAGACACCCCAGGTACCAGACATTGAAGACACCATAGGTACCAGACATTGAAGACACCCCAGGCACCGGACTTTGAAGACACCCCAGGTACCAGACATTGAAGACACCCCAGGTACCAGACATTGAAGACAAACCAGGTACCTAACAGTGAAGACACCCCAGGTACCAGACATTGAAGACACCCCAGGCATCGGACATTGAAGACACCCCAGGTACCAGACATTGAAGACACCCCAGGCACCGGACATTGAGACACCATAGGTACAGGACATTGAAGACACCCCAGGTAGAGGACATTGAAGACACATCCGGTAGAGGACATTAAAGACACCACAGGTACCAGACATTGAAGACACCCCAGGCACCGGACATTGAAGATACCCCAGGCACCGGACATTGAAGACACCCCAGGCACCGGACATTGAAGACACCCCAGGTACCAGACAGTGAAGACACCCCAGGCACCGGACATTGAAGACACCCCAGGCACCGGAAATTGAAGACACCCCAGGCACCAGACATTGAAGACACCCCAGGCACCGGACATTGAAGACACCCCAGGCACCGGACATTGAAGACACCCCAGGCACCGGACATTGAAGACACCCCAGGCACCGGACATTGAAGACACCCCAGGCACCGGACATTGAAGACACCCCAGGTACCAGACAGTGAAGACACCCCAGGTACCAGACATTGAAGACACCCCAGGTACCAGACATTGAAGACACCCCAGGTACCAGACATTGAAGACACCCCAGGTACCAGACAGTGAAGACACCCCAGGCACCGGACATTGAAGACACCACAGGTACCAGACATTGAAGACACCCCAGGTACCAGACATTGAAGACACCATAGGTACCAGACATTGAAGACACCCCAGGCACCGGACTTTGAAGACACCCCAGGTACCAGACATTGAAGACACCCCAGGTACCAGACATTGAAGACACCCCAGGTACCAGACAGTGAAGACACCCCAGGTACCAGACATTGAAGACACCCCAGGCACCGGACATTGAAGACACCCCAGGTACCAGACATTGAAGACACCCCAGGCACCGGACATTGAGACACCATAGGTACAGGACATTGAAGACACGCCAGGTAGAGGACATTGAAGACACATCCGGTAGAGGACATTAAAGACACCACAGGTACCAGACATTAAAGACACCCCAGGCACCGGACATTGAAGACACCCCAGGCACCGGACATTGAAGACACCCCAGGCACCGGACATTGAAGACACCCCAGGTACCAGACAGTGAAGACACCCCAGGCACCGGACATTGAAGACACCCCAGGCACCGGACATTGAAGACACCCCAGGCACCAGACATTGAAGAAACCCCAGGCACCGGACATTGAAGACACCCCAGGCACCGGACATTGAAGACACCCCAGGCACCGGACATTGAAGACACCCCAGGCACCGGACATTGAAGACACCCTAGTTACCAAACATTTAAGACACCTCAAGTACCAGACGTTGAAGACATCATATGAACCAGACATTGAAGACACCCCAGGTACCAGACAGTTAAGATACCCCAGGTACCAGACAGTGAAGACACCCCAGGTACCAGACATTGAAGACACCCCAGGTACCAGACAGTGAAGACACCCCAGGCACCGGACATTGAAGACACCCCAGGTACCAGACATTCAAGACACCCCAGGTACCAGACATTGAAGACACCACAGGTACCAGACATTGAAGACACCCCAGGTACCAGACAGTGAAGACACCCCAGGCACCGGACATTGAAGACACCCCAGGTACCAGACATTAAAGACACCACAGGTACCAGACATTGAAGACACCCCAGGCACCGGACATTGAAGACACCCCAGGCACCGGACATTGAAGACACCCCAGGCACAAGACATTGAAGAAACCCCAGGCACCGGACATTGAAGACACCCCAGGCACCGGACATTGAAGACACCCCAGGCACCGGACATTGAAGACACCCCAGGCACCGGACATTGAAGACACCCCAGGCACCGGACATTGAAGACACCCCAGGTACCAGACAGTGAAGACACCCCAGGTACCAGACATTGAAGACACCCCAGGTACCAGACATTGAAGACACCCTAGGTACCAGACATTGAAGACACCCCAGGTACCAGACAGTGAAGACACCCAGGCACCGGACATTGAAGACACCCCAGGCACCGGACATTGAAGACACCCCAGGCACCAGACATTGAAGAAACCCCAGGCACCGGACATTGAAGACACCCAGCACCGGACATTGAAGACACCCCAGGCACCGGACATTGAAGACACCCCAGGCACCGGACATTGAAGACACCCCAGGCACCGGACATTGAAGACACCCCAGGTACCAGACAGTGAAGACACCCCAGGTACCAGACATTGAAGACACCCCAGGCACCGGACATTGAAGACACCCCAGGCACCAGACATTGAAGAAACCCCAGGCACCGGACATTGAAGACACCCCAGGCACCGGACATTGAAGACACCCCAGGCACCAGACATTGAAGACACCCCAGGCACCGGACATTGAAGACACCCCAGGCACCGGACATTGAAGACACCCCAGGTACCAGTCAGTGAAGACACCCCAGGTACCAGACATTGAAGACACCCCAGGTACCAGACATTGAAGACACCACAGGTACCAGACATTGAAGACACCCCAGGTACCAGACAGTGAAGACACCCCAGGCACCGGACATTGAAGACACCACAGGTACCAGACATTGAAGACACCCCAGGTACCAGACATTGAAGACACCAGAGGTACCAGACATTGAAGACACCCCAGGCACCGGACTTTGAAGACACCCCAGGTACCAGACATTGAAGACACCCCAGGCACCGGACATTGAAGACACCCCAGGCACCGGACATTGAAGAAATCCCAGGTAGAGGACATTGAAGACACCCCAGGTACCAGACATTGAAGACACCCCACGTAACAGACATTGAAGACACCCCAGGTACCAGACATTGAAGACACCCCAGGTACCAGACATTGAAGACACCACAGGTACCAGACATTGAAGACACCCCAGGTATCAGACAGTGAAGACACCCCAGGCACCGGACATTGAAGACACCACAGGTACCAGACATTAAAGACACCCCAGGTACCAGACATTGAAGACACCATAGGTACCAGACATTGAAGACACCCCAGGTACCAGACACTGAAGACACCCCAGGCACCGGACATTAAGACACCATAGGTACAGGACATTGAAGACACCCCAGGTAGAGGACATTGAAGACACATCCGGTAGAGGACATTAAAGACACCACAGGTACCAGACATTGAAGACACCCCAGGCACCGGACATTGAAGACACCCCAGGCACCAGACATTGAAGACACCCCAGGCACCGGACATTGAAGACACCCCAGGCACCGGACATTGAAGACACCCCAGGCACCGGACATTGAAGACACCCCAGGCACCGGACATTGAAGACACCCCAGGTACCAGACAGTGCAGACACCCCAGGTACCAGACAGTGAAGACACCCCAGGCACCGGACATTGAAGAAATCCCAGGTAGAGGACATTGAAGACACCCCAGGTACTAGACATTGAAGACACCCCAGGTACCAGACATTGAAGACACCCCAGGTACCAGACATTGAAGACACCCCAGGTACCAGACAGTGAAGACACCCCAGGCACCGGACATTGAAGACACCCCAGGTACCAAACATTGAAGACACCCCAGGTACCAGACAGTGAAGACACCCCAGGCACCGGACATTGAAGACACCCCAGGTACCAGACATTGAAGACACCCCAGGTACCAGACATTGAAGACACCCCAGGCACCGGACATTGAAGACACCCCAGGCACCGGACAGTGAAGACACCCCAGGCACCGGACATTGAGACACCATAGGTACAGGACATTGAAGACACCCCAGGTAGAGGACATTGAGACACCATAGGTACCAGACATTGAAGACACCACAGGTACCAGACATTGAAGACACCCCAGGTACCAGACAGTGAAGACACCCCAGGCACCGGACATTGAAGACACCCCAGGTACCAGACATTGAAGACACCCCAGGTACCAGACATTGAAGACACCCCAGGTACCAGACAGTGAAGACACCCCAGGCACCGGACATTGAAGACACCCCAGGCACCGGACATTGAAGACACCCCAGGTACCAGACATTGAAGACACCCCAGGCACCGGACATTGAAGACACCCCAGGTACCAGACATTGAAGACACCCCACGCACCGGACATTGAAGACACCCCAGGTACCAGACACTGAAGACACCCCAGGTACCAGACATTGAGACACCATAGGTACAGGACATTGAAGACACCCCAGGTAGAGGACATTGAAGACACATCCGGTAGAGGACATTAAAGACACCACAGGTACCAGACATTGAAGACAAGCCAGGTACCAGCCAGTGAAGACACGCCAGGTACCAGACATTGAAGAAATCCCAGGTAGAGGACATTGAAGACACCCCAGGTACCAGACATTGAAGACACCCCACGTACCAGACATTGAAGACACCCCAAGTAGAGGACATTGAAAACACCTCAGGTAGAGGACATTAAAGACACCCCAGGTACCAGACAATGAAGATACCCCAGGTAGATGACATTGAAGACAACCAAGGTACCAGGCATTGAAGACACCACACGTACCAGACATTGAAGACACCCCAAGTAGAGGACATTGAAAACATCCCAGGTAGAGGACATTAAAGACACCCCAGGTACCAGACAATGAAGATACCCCAGGTAGATGACATTGAAGACAACCAAGGCAACAGGCATTGAAGACACCATACGTACCAGACATTAAAGACACCTCAGGTACCCGATATTTAAGACACCCCAGGTACCAGACATTGAAGTTACCACAGGTAGAGGACATTGAAGACACCCCAGGTACCAGACATTGAAGACATCCCAGACACCAGACATTGAAGACACCCCAGATAGAGGACATTAGAGAACATTGAAGACACCCCAGGCTTGAAAATACACTTGGCAGGGATAGTCACAATTGACCATTTTCGCTGTGATTGTGATAAGAGCGACATTCTGCTGGGATTTGCTCGGGTCTTCTGGGATCTGAAGGTACATGATGACCCGCACAAATAATATTCCTAGCTTGTTTGTCAATGCAGGGGAGTTCGTGCACTGCGTTGTGAATTCCCCTGTGTAATTCATGAAAGGAGAGTGAGGCGTTTGTGGAGTTATCTGAAAGCGAAGATTCTTTACAAAAGCAACCTCTTTGGTTTATCAGCAGCAATAAATACTTAGCCATTCGTTGTTGTTATTATTACGATGGCATATGTTTTGTGTTGGTTATTTCATGATTTGCTTTATTGTATACAGTAAATTATTTCAGAAGATGAAACGCAACTTATCTAATAACTTGCTTTCATTGAATGTCAGAGAGTCCTGAAATGCGATATCGAACCTGTTCTGCTGTATGTCTGTTATAACAAGCAAGTTAAGAAGAGCTGCCAACAGTATATATGAGGTTTCTGAGACGAATGTGTCTAGTGCCTTGGATGGCTAGTATAACAAACACTAATTGCCTAGAAGTTGAGTTGAACTGAGTTAAGAACCGACATCACTGAACTTAGGACATTCCCATACGCGCTCAGTCCCCTCTTTCAACAGCCAGCGAAGAGTCACACTACTAATAGTTCCCACCGATATCTGGTTGAAAGTTCTCCTTGTTGCCTGGAAGATGCTCATGAAAACCGATCGTTATACACACTCATAAGAAAGAGACAAATAGTGTTCTGACTATACCAGAAAGGAGGCATTTGAGAACATCGTGGCGACTGCAAGTATCGCTGATAGAAGACACGGAGGCCAACCGATAAAAGTGATGTTTGGTTGTCTAAGACGCTAACACAGGGACATTGTATCTATATAACTGACACGGGGACATTGCATCAATACAACTGGCACGGGGAAATTGTATCAATATAACTGGCTCGGGGAATTGTATCAATATATCTGTCACGGGGGAATTATATCGATGTAACTGATTCACTACACCAAGAACCCAGATGTGGGGACAGACATTACCACTTACATCAATTTGCAAGGTACATGATGATGATGATGATGATGATGATGATGATGATGATGATGATGATGATGTTGATGGTGATGATGGTGATAATGCAGTAAAGACAGCTTGCCCACCTCACTTATTTCTCGTGCTGTTTGTGTGTTCTATTTGCTATCTACTTGGTTTATACGTCAGGTTTGCTGTATCACAACAGTACTCGCTTCTGTTTTGAAATGTTCAGAATCTCAACGCACTGTACATTTTCACATTAAAATATTAGGGACGTTCATTTGAAACCCGTTCCAATGGCTTTATTGCAAACGCATGAAAGAAATATTAACAGGTGTGGTAGAATTAAACAAAGCATTCATTTTGAATGAATTATGCACCATGGGTTGGTCAGATGAAGTCGCCGTAGGCATTCAGGCAAGGATCCCATTGCTTAGGTAGGCGGCGAATGCCGTCAGCAAAAAAGGAGTGTGGTTGTTCACTGAACCACGTGTTTACCGCGTTCAATACGTCTGCATCTGTGTGAAATCGTTGCCTCTTGAGAGCTTGTTTTTAGAGGTCCGAGCAAATTAAAATCACATGGTGACAAACAGGACTATAGGCTGGATGTTGCAGAATTGTCCACTTCTTCTGTGCTAATAGTTCCTGCACAACCTTTACGACATGCGGACGAGCATTATCGTGCAACAAAATAACACCGCGATTAAGCATGCTGGGTGGTTTATTCTTGATGGCTTTCTGCAGCTTGTCTAGTGTTTGCAAGTAGTGGGTAGAGCTGATGTTGACACCAGGTTCTTTAAATTCGGTCAACAATAGACCTTCATTGTCAAAAATTTCGCTCATCATAACCTTACCAGCGGAAACCTGTAACTTGAATTTTTTTGGCTTTTGGTGATCCAGCATGCTTCCATTGAATGCCATCTCTTTTGCTACTCGGCTCAAAGTTGTGACACTGTGATTCATCGCCTGCCACTATGCGGAAGAGAAATGCATCACCCTCCACTCTGTAACGAAACAAGTGGTTCAAACACCATCTCATGCGTCCTCTTTTTTGGTGGTCGGTCAACATCCGTGGTACCCACTGTGAACACATCTTCCGATATTGAAGTTTCTTACGAACGATCTTTTGAATTGTCACAAATGACACATCCAATACTTTCACTAGTATGCTTCGACAACGGTTCATCTGTACTGCTGCATCAATTTTGGCGATATTTTTTTTTTCTGTTGCAACAATATGTTCTTGACCCTGCCGTCGAAGATCTGTCGTGAACTGAGGTCCTTTATGAAACATTCGTCCAGTCTGTAACTTTTGTCTTCGACACACATTTGTTACCATACGCTGCCTGCATTCTTCGATGAATGTCCACTGGTCGACATCCTTCAAATGAAAGAAACTGAATCACCGCTCTTTGAGCTTGTTTGGACGGATTATCGATCAACCCGGTCATTTTCTCAACGGTCAGAAACAGAACCTATGCATCAAGGGACGATAAGCACGTGCTCTTTTATTCATTAGTCAGTACTTATCACATGATTATGACATGATCATGTTCAACGTACACAATTACGCGCTGTGCGGCACGAATGGATATCAAACGAACGCCCATTATATATTGAGAAGATTCTCACTCAGGGCCAATTTCGCTTTGAACGTCGACTAACGACAACAGTTCAGCGCCTTCCGTGGTACTCGTTCTAACATCTTCCAGTCCATTTTCTCATGTTGTCTACCAAAATGTAAGGTCATGCTCTTGTAAGCAGGAATACAATCATACGTTTAAAGAGCTTTCTGAAGATGTGAGTTGAGCGTTCAACATAAAAAACTAAAGAATTGCCAAGATAAAAGTTCAATTTTTGGTTGTTCATTGCAATATTCTGAGTTGAGTTGAGTCAAGAAGCGACATCACAATACTCTGGACATTCCCGTACGTGATCCGTCCTCGTCTGCAACAGCCAGCGAAGAATCCCAATACTATTGGTACCAGTAGTAGTCTGACTATGTGTCCGCCTGGCCTTTATTCGAAGTCCTGAGTGTCGGCCAGAATACTCAATATATGATAAGTAATGGCTTGCTAAAGTGAAAATAACAGCATGAGATAGCTGAGGCTAGGGAGACTAGGAGTGAGCTGGCTGAGGACCTAATCCTCAGAAGGGGATACAAGAGATATCTCTTGCTGCAAAATGATGCATCCGTCGATGACAATCGACCAAAGCTTGAATGACAATAGATCCAAGCATGGATGACAGTAGATCACAGCATGGATGACAATAGTCTACGGTTACTAAAATGTTGAATCAAACTAACGCTATACACGAAGATAATCATGATTACAAAGCGTCCTCACAGTTGTCGCCACTTTGTTAGCACCATGTCAGTGTTTCAGTGAAGACAATCTGTAAGCGGGTCGTAGCATAACCAGTGGATGGCTTCCCTCAAGGCCGTCAAGGCATAACAAGTAAGACAAACGCCCGCTAACTTGTTGACAAGCGGGGCACAATCACAGCAAAACTGACGGAAATATAGGGTGTGTGTTTAATGACTGTGCAGTGTTTGAAAATATTGCCGACCCATGTTTTGTATTCACCCTCTGTAAAGTTCATGCAACATAATAGGTAAATACAAAACATGGACCGGCAATATTTTCAAACACTGTACAGTCATTACAAATACACCCTGTATATGCCAATGTTAAAAACACTGAGTATCGTTACCGGTTCTCCACAGAAATATAATTCAGAGTTATATATGAAATGAAGTGAATAAATGAATAGTACTTGAGCTGAAACAATTAAAACACATAGTCACAGATAGGACTTCGCCATTTCAGACAATCTCCAGAGTTGTGGATCAGTTCTCTGTTCTTGTCTCCACCATGTCTTGTGGCCAACCATACAAACATCTTCTTACGTGCCTTTCCCTTGTTCTTTTCTCCTCAATATTGCCAGATGTCACTAAGTTATCTAGTCTATTTCTGCAGTGTGCACCTGACGAGAAGTAATGAACTATTCCAGGCAATAAATCCTGCAGCATAATCTTTGTGACTTCGATGTTTAAATTCATTAAGGAAATACACATGTTGTAAATAATTCACTTTTTAATGTAATATATTGCAACAACAGGAATAATTTATGGAAAAGGAAATAGAGGAACACAAAGATAGAAAATTATCGACAGACTTTCATTATGGCTTGCCCACACACGAATTTATAGATTCTGTTCGAGATCGCTAGAAGTGAAGAAGCGTAATTGCCTACAACATTCAGCAAAAACAACAAGAAGATGCTGATAATGCTGATGCTATTAATGATAATAATGGTGCACAAAAAATATCCTACATGTAAAATTAAATAGTTTGCCATGTGATAATTATTGATGAGCATTGAGCATCAGTGCATATGTCCGGTGTATTGTAACAAGGGATACACGTCTTACACACATCATTATCATCATCATCATCATGTGCCATGCTGATAAGCGTTAGGGGTCGCCATCGTACACAATGACCAGAGTCGTGGATCAGCTCTGTGGTCCTGGCTCGATCATGCCATGTGGTCAGCCCATCCATATATTTACCTCCCTGCCTCCCCCTTGTTCTTTTCTTCGCAATATTACCAATTGTCCCCAAGTTCCCCAATTTATTTCTTCCCATAACGTGCCCAACAAATTTTGAATGTCTACGTCTAATTTCTCTAATAAATTTACGGTTTTCATTTGCGTCTTATAGGACATGTTCATTGGTTTTTCTGTCTGTCCATGGCATTGTTTGCATTGTCCTCGGAAACCACATTTTCACTGCAAGTAGATGCTTTTCAGCTTGTTTGCTCATTGTCCACATTTCACATCCATACAAAAGTACAGAACCTATGATGTACTTGAACACCCTTTTTCTCGTTGCAGTTGACATCTTTTTATTGATCAGTATATGTTCCATCTTGCAAATAGGCTACTTTTGCCATAGCGATTCTCGTTCTAATCGCTTCAAAGTATCTCGCATCAGACGTTGCGAATTTCGATATAGTTGTACCGATTCACTTGTTTAAGAATATTTCCATTTTCCCCTATTAACATTGTTATATCATCTACAGACGACCAAAAATCTGTCTTCTTACAATTTAATTCTAACCTTGGTTGACACTGTGTGCAACAACCGCATCTACTAAATGTTGCAGATGCTCCTTATTGTCTGCAATCAAGACTGTATCAGTCGTATCTAATGATATTGATGGTATGTCTCTCAGTGACGATTCCTCTCATATCTTCTAAAAAATGCTCACTGTATAGGGGAAAACAAGTTCTGGACATTACACATCCCTGTCGCAACCTCTCTTAAAGGCTGATATTCACCTACTTCTCTGTCTGTCTTTATGGCAACTTGTTTTTCCCAAAATATGTGTTTTAAAAAGTCTGAAGTCTTTCCCAAAATTTGTAGATGTGCAAGCAGCTTTATCAAAGTTTACATGTTTATTTTATCGAAAGCCTTTCTGTGTTAATGAAGCAAAGATGTAGATCTTGTTTACTGTTTAACTCTCAGTTAATGTTCTCAGGAAATAAAAGCATTTACTGTACCCTTGCCTTCTACGAACCACATTGTTCTTCCTATATTTCGTTTGTATTTTCTTCTAAAATCTTTCCTCAAATATTTTGAAAATCTTGGATGTGGTAAATTTTGTAAATTTTTCGATATTTAAACATCGAAAGGCTCTGATTTCTTCGGGATTTCAATTGTTTTACATACATTGAATAATCAATATTTTTGTAGGGAAATTTATATTTCTGTAAAAGCTGCAATGAACAACGGATTAAAACTTATTAAGAAAAATGGGGTGATTAATCATCATAGCAACTTCCCGTATCTTCAAGGGCTTATTAACAGTAGTTTTTCCCTAAGCAACCTCGTGTAAATTAATGAAAAAAATTTCCAAAAAAAACTTTTTTTCCTA
>JACEFZ010006259.1:0-19744 GCA_014155875.1 Cepaea nemoralis | reverse complement strand
ACATATTACCCGACATGTCATTATGTCTAAGAACAATGAAGACAGGTGTACTGACATATTACCCGACATGTCATTATGTCTAAGAACAATGTAGACAGGTGTACTGACATATTACCCGACATGTCATTATGTCTAAGAACAATGTAGACAGGTGTACTGACATATTACCCGACATGTCACTATGTCTAAGAACAATGTAGACAGGTGTACTGACATATTACCCGACATGTCATTATGTCTAAGAACAATGTAGACAGGTGTACTGACATATTACCCGACATGTCATTATGTCTAAGAACAAAGTAGACAGGTGTACTGAATATTACCCGACATGTCATTATGTTAAGAACAATAGACAGGTGTACTGACATATTACCCGACATGTCATTATGTCTAAGAACAATGTAGACAGGTGTACTGACATATTACCCGACATGTCATTGACATATTACCCGACATGTCACTATGTCTAAGAACAATGTAGACAGGTGTACTGACATATTACCCGACATGTCACTGACATATTACCCGACATGTCATTATGTCTAAGAACAATGTAGACAGGTGTACTGACATATTACCCGACATGTCACTATGTCTAAGAACAATGTAGACAGGTGAACTGACATATTACCCGACATGTCACTGACATATTACCCGACATGTCATTATGTCTAAGAACAATGTAGACAGGTGTACTGACATATTACCCGACATGTCACTATGTCTAAGAACAATGTAGACAGGTGTACTGACATATTACCCGACATGTCACTATGTCTAAGAACAATGTAGACAGGTGTACTGACATATTACCCGACATGTCATTACGTCTAAGAACAATGTAGACAGGTATACTGACATATTACCCGACATGTCACTATGTCTAAGAACAATGTAGACAGGTGTACTGACATATTACCCTACATGTCACTATGTCTAAGAACAATGTAGACAAGTGTACTGACATATTACCCGACATGTCACTATGTCTAAGAACATTGTAGACAGGTGTACTGACATATTACCCGACATGTCATGACATATTACCCGACATGTCACTATGTCTAAGAACAATGTAGACAGGTGTACTGACATATTACCCGACATGTCACTATGTCTAAGAACAATGTAGACAGGTGTACTGACATATTACCCGACATGTCACTATGTCTAAGAACATTGTAGACAGGTGTACTGACATATTACCCGACATGTCACTGACATATTACCCGACATGTCACTATGTCTAAGAACAATGTAGACAGGTGTACTGACATATTACCCGACATGTCACTATGTCTAAGAACAATGTAGACAGGTGTACTGACATATTACCCGACATGTCACTGACATATTACCCGACATGTCACTATGTCTAAGAACATTGTAGACAGGTGTACTGACATATTACCCGACATGTCACTGACATATTACCCGACATGTCACTATGTCTAAGAACAATGTAGACAGGTGTACTGACATATTACCCGACATGTCATTATGTCTAAGAACAATGTAGAAATGTGTACTGACATATTACCCGACATGTCACTGACATATTACCCGACATGTCACTATGTCTAAGAACAATGTAGACAGGTGTACTGACATATTACCCGACATGTCACTATGTCTAAGAACAATGTAGACAGGTGTACTGACATATTACCCGACATGTCACTATGTCTAAGAACAATGTAGACAGGTGTACTGACATATTACCCGACATGTCACTATGTCTAAGAACAATGTAGACAGGTGTACTGACATATTACCCGACATGTCACTATGTCTAAGAACAATGTAGACAGGTGTACTGACATATTACCCGACATATCACTATGTCTAAGAACAATGTAGACAGGTGTACTGACATATTACCCGACATGTCACTATGTCTAAGAACATTGTAGACAGGTGTACTGACATATTACCCGACATGTCACTGACATATTACCCGACATGTCACTATGTCTAAGAACAATGTAGACAGGTGTACTGACATATTACCCGACATGTCACTATGTGTAAGAACAATGTAGACAGGTGTACTGACATATTACCCTACATGTCACTGACATATTACCCGACATGTCACTATGTCTAAGAACAATGTAGACAGGTGTACTGACATATTACCCGACATGTCACTATGTCAAAGAACAATGTAGACAGGTGTACTGACATATTACCCGACATGTCACTATGTCTAAGAACATTGTAGACAGGTGTACTGACATATTACCCGACATGTCACTGACATATTACCCGACATGTCACTATGTCTAAGAACAATGTAGACAGGTGTACTGACATATTACCCGACATGTCACTATGTCTAAGAACAATGTAGACAGGTGTACTGACATATTACCCGACATGTCACTGACATATTACCCGACATGTCACTATGTCTAAGAACATTGTAGACAGGTGTACTGACATATTACCCGACATGTCACTGACATATTACCCGACATGTCACTATGTCTAAGAACAATGTAGACAGGTGTACTGACATATTACCCGACATGTCACTATGTCTAAGAACAATGTAGTCAGGTGTACTGACATATTACCCGACATGTCACTATGTCTAAGAACAATGTAGACAGGTGTACTGACATATTACCCGACATATCACTATGTCTAAGAACAATGTAGACAGGTGTACTGACATATTACCCGACATGTCACTATGTCTAAGAACAATGTAGACAGGTGTACTGACATATTACCCGACATGTCACTATGTCTAAGAACAATGTAGACAGGTGTTACTTGACATATTACCCGACATATCCACTATGTCTAAGAACCAAGGGACAGGTGTACTGACATATTACCCCGACATGTCACTATGTCTAAGAACAATGTAGACAGGTGTACTGAACATCTTACCCGACATGGTCACTTATGTCTAAGAACCATGTAGACAGGTGTATGACATATTACCCGACATGTCACTGACATATTTACCCGACATTCTCACTGATGTCTAAGAACAATGGTAGACAGTGTAACTGACAATTACACCGACATGTCATTATGTCTAAGAACAATGCTAGACAGGTGTACTGACATATTACCGACATGTCATTATGTCTAAGAACAATGTAGACAGGTGTACTGACATATTACCCGACATGTCATTATGTCTAAGAACAATGTAGACAGGTGTACTGACATATTACCCGACATGTCACTATGTCTAAGAACAATGTAGACAGGTGTACTGACATATTACCCGACATGTCACTGACATATTACCCGACATGTCATTATGTCTAAGAACAATGTAGACAGGTGTACTGACATATTACCCGACATGTCATTATGTCTAAGAACAATGTAGACAGGTGTACTGACATATTACCCGACATGTCATTATGTCTAAGAACAATGTAGACAGGTGTACTGACATATTACCCGACATGTCACTGACATATTACCCGACATGTCACTATGTCTAAGAACAATGTAGACAGGTGTACTGACATATTACCCGACATGTCACTGACATATTACCCGACATGTCATTATGTCTAAGAACAATGTAGACAGGTGTACTGACATATTACCCGACATGTCACTATGTCTAAGAACAATGTAGACAGGTGAACTGACATATTACCCGACATGTCACTGACTTAATTACCCGACATGTCATTATGTCTAAGAACAATGTCTGTCTCTTATACACATCTCAGGTGTACTGACATATTACCCGACATGTCACTATGTCTAAGAACAATGTAGACAGGTGTACTGCCATATTACCCGACATGTCACTGACATATTACCTACATGTCCATTATGTCTGAAGAACAATGTCGACAGATGTACTGACATATTACCCGACATGGTCAATTATGTTCAAGAACAATTGTAGGACAGTGTGTAACTGACATCATTACCCGACATGTCATTATGTCTAAGGAACAATGTAGACAGGGTAAGACAATACCCAACATGTCACTGCATATACCCCGACATGTCACTTATGTCCTAAGAACAATTGGTTAGGACAGGTGTACTGACATATTACCCGACATGCATTATGTCTACGAACAATGTAGCACAGGTGTACTGACATATTTACCCGACATGTCATTATGTCTAAGCACCAATGTAGACAGGTGTACTGACATATTACCCGACATGTCATTATGTCTAAGAACAATGTAGGACAGGTGTACTGACATATTACCCAACATGTCACTGACATATTACCCGACATGTCATTATGTCTAAGAACATTGTAGACAGGTGTACTGACATATTACCCGACATGTCATTATGTCTAAGAACAATGTAGACAGGTGTACTGACATATTACCCGACATGTCATTATGTCTAAGAACAATGTAGACAGGTGTACTGACATATTACCCGACATGTCATTATGTCTAAGAACAATGTTGACAGGTGTACTGACATATTACCCGACATGTCATTATGTCTAAGAACAATGTAGACAGGTGTACTGACATATTACCCGACATGTCATTATGTCTAAGAACAATGTAGACAGGTGTACTGACATATTACCCGACATGTCACTGACATATTACCCGACATGTCATTATGTCTAAGAACATTGTAGACAGGTGTACTGACATATTACCCGACATGTCATTATGTCTAAGAACAATGTAGACAGGTGTACTGACATATTTCCGACATGTCATTATGTCTAAGAACAATGTAGACATGTGTACTGACATATTACCCGACATGTCATTATGTCTAAGAACAATGTAGACAGGTGTACTGACATATTACCCGACATGTCATTATGTCTAAGAACAATGTAGACAGGTGTACTGACATATTACCCGACATGTCACTGACATATTACCCGACATGTCATTATGTCTAAGAACTTTGTAGACAGGTGTACTGACATATTACCCGACATGTCATTATGTCTAAGAACAATGTAGACAGTTGTACTGACATATTACCCGACATGTCATTATGTCTAAGAACAATGTAGACAGGTGTACTGACATATTACCCGACATGTCACTATGTCTAAGAACAATGTAGACAGGTGTACTGACATATTACCCGACATGTCATTATGTCTAAGAACAATGTAGACAGGTGTACTGACATATTACCCGACATATCACTATGTCTAAGAACAATGTGGACAGGTGTACTGACATATTACCCGACATGTCATTATGTCTAAGAACAATGTAGACAGGTGTACTGACATATTACCCGACATGTCATTATGTCTAAGAACAATGTAGACAGGTGTACTGACATATTACCCGACATGTCATTATGTCTAAGAACAATGTAGACAGGTGTACGACATATTACCGACATGTCATTATGTCTAAGAACATGTAGACAGGTGTAATGACATATTACCCGACATGTCACTGACATATTACCCGACATGTCATTATGTCTAAGAACATTGTAGACAGGTGTTACGAACATATACCCGACATGTCAATATGTCTAAAGAACAATGTA
The DNA here is from genome assembly GCA_014155875.1 of Cepaea nemoralis. NCBI lineage: Eukaryota > Metazoa > Mollusca > Gastropoda > Stylommatophora > Helicidae > Cepaea > Cepaea nemoralis. The sequence continues at coordinate 14,245 of JACEFZ010006259.1, read as the reverse complement.
GACAGTTGTACTGACATATTACCCGACATGTCATTTATGTCTAAGAACAATGTTAAGACAGGTGTACTGACATATTACCCGACATGTCACTATGTCTAAGAACAATGTAGACAGGTGTACTGACATATTACCCGACATGTCATTATGTCTAAGAAACAATGTAGGACAGGTGTACTGACATATTACGCGACATATCACTATGTCTAAGAACAATGTGGACAGGTGTACTGACATATTACCCGACATGTCATTATGTCTAAGACAATGTAGACAGGTGTACTGACATATTACCGACATGTCATTATGTCTAAGAACAATGTAGACAGGTGTACTGACATATAACCCGACATGTCACTATGTCTAAGAACAATGTAGGACAGGTGTACTGACATATTACCGACATGTCATTATGTCTAAGAACCATGTAGACAGGTGTACTGACATATTACCCGACATGCCACTGACATATTACCCGACATGTCACTATGTCTAAGAACATTGTAGACAGGTGTACTGACATATTACCCGACATGTCACTATGTCTAAGAACAATGTAGACAGGTGTACTGACATATTACCCGACATGTCACTGACATATTACCCGACATGTCACTGACATATTACCCGACATGTCACTATGTCTAAGAACAATGTGGACAGGTGTACTGACATATTACCCGACATGTCACTGACATATTACCCGACATGTCATTATGTCTAAGAGCAATGTGGACAGGTGCACTGACATATTACCCGACATGTCATTATGTCTAAGAGCAATGTAGACAGGTGTAATGACATGAAGCAAAGATACCCCATATAATGTCAGACACTCGTCTTCTAGTATTGCTATTGCTATTGACAGAGAAAATCGCAGATTCCATGGGAATTTTCACACATGAAGCCCATAAAAGGGCACTCTCCCGCTGATTATGCTTTACCTCGATACCGCAAGATACAAAAGAAACAAGATGAGTGGAGATGAGACGAGTGCACGCATGTCCATTGATCAACCCATTGTACCAATACGTTCCTATGAAAACCAAGAGGATCAGGTAGTTGTAGCTCTCCGTAGTGCAAAGTTCCAGTACTCAGACATTCAGGGGATTGTTGTCTCCAATAAGTGGAGTTTCACCAAATACGTTCGCCAGACATTTGAGGGCTGAAGAACTGCTGGTCCCTGATGGTGTGGGTGTACAATACAAGTCCAACTATGGCCAACTGGAAACATGGAAGCAGCGCGCTTCTGCAGCATGACATTGGATAAATGTTGAGTATTCAACAACAACAAAACATTATAGTTCCAATCTAAACAAATGTTCGAAACATTTAATATTTCAGTGTTCTATAAAGTCATTAATACGTCTTATTCGTGCACGTGTTCTTCGTTTATCATGTTTCGCCCCCATCTCTCTCTCTCTCTCTCTGTCTCTCTCTCTCTCTCTGTCTCTCTCTCTTTCTCTCTCTCTCTCTCTCTCTCTCTCTCTCTCTCTCTCTTTCTGGTCGTGTTTTTTTTTTTCAGCTGCGTTCATCAGCATCTCATCTCATGTACTGGGATTTTACGCTTGTGTCTTTCTAGGTCTGCTCGTTTTTGGCATTGGTAACACCTCACAGGGGAAAACAAAGCGTCTCTCAGCTGTTTATGTGTGTGTATGTAGCTATCTGGATGTTTTATAATAGGTGGTATTTGATAGTTGATATTGCTTGCTTACTGTATCATCGTTTCTAATTCTCTATCTAGTTGGTCGAACACACGGCTCAGATACTTGCACTCTCTAACTTTTCAGAAAAATAGTTTACATTCATATTTGCGTTATTATTACAGCTGTCATAAACTGTCATAAAGTATGTATTTTGGATGTAATCTTCATATTAAAATTGAAACATCAAATGTCATAACAATTTAAATGGTACTGATCATTCACCACCCCAAAACAGATATAGACATATAGTAAACACAACAGTGGGTTACAACACTCAGTGAAAAGACATATCCTCAAACTCTTTAAACTTATTTTGCACGATATATCTAGACATACTATGTCCGCTTTCTTACATTTCCGTACTATTTCACTATGGCCGTTGTCTTACATGTCCGTACTATTTATCTACATTAGTTGTCTCTCATGATGGCACCTGTATCTATGCTCGCTTACAGTTTCGTTCAATTCTATATGTTTGCTGTCGTTATATTTTTCAATGAGTGTTATTTATTGTGGTTGTGATTTCCGTTACTTTTTCAACTAATATCTATCAGTTGTGCAATTGTGTCTGCCACCCAATTCGTCTACGATTTTTATTTTTACCATTTTTAAAAAAAATTTTATGTTTGGTATTATTTCTGTTGATATGTGTTGCATTGATTCATTTTGAACATTATAGTATCATAAGACTTATGTTTAAATTACTTATCTTTCCTATAGTCTTACACCTATTGCTACAATAATGGTAAATTTCTCACACATTCATTGATTAAATTCAATTATTGCCACATATTAAATGTTTCTTCAAGCTATCCTGCATTTCTTTAGTATTATTCTTAATCTTCTAAATATCTGGAGCAAGGAATGTCACATGTCATCACACATAATACCTCAAATTGATTGTAAACAAACTTTGGAATTAAATAATAACAATGTGTTTACTTACGGTGCGCGTTTCCTAATTAATTGTGTGTCCATATGAGGTCAGACTGGTTGTGAACATTCTGGTGTCACCAGATGCTAAAATATATACATGATATATATACATGAGATATATACATGAGATAGTTACATGAGATATATACATGGGATATATACATGAGATATTCACATGAGATATATACATGAGCTATTTACATGAGGAATTTACATGAAATAGTTGCATGCATTCATATTATGTAACCGGCACAGTGGGGAATGTGCTACATACGCAGTTCGAAATCATATATACAGCGTTCCCAAAACAAATGCGGACGATGAGAACGCATTGATATGAATTTTATACAATGGTATGATTGCCGGTCGTTCAAATAGCAATAGCAAACTACTGGACGTAAACATGCCAATAATTACCACAGATGGACAACAATCACTTTAGGATTAATAAGCCTATCAGTGTAAACACAGGACTATCATTGTGAGCCGGTGATGGACCCCAACTATACCTTCTCCTTGAAGTTAAATATTCTTGGTATATAATGCCTGCTAAGGAAGCGAATAGTGTTTTGATATACTATATTTCATGTTATATCACTCTGTTGTCGAGTCATATGCCTATAAATCACATTGTGGTATTTCTTTCTTCCAAGCGACAACCATATCTCTGTCTTCTTATAAATTACTTCTAACACTATTTGTTAACAGTTTGCACTAACCTCATCTACTAAATATTGCGGATCGTATCAATTGTCTGCAATCAATATTGTATCAGCAGTATACACCAGTATATCTAATGTCATTGAAGTTATGTCCCTCAATGGTGATTCCTCTCATATCTTCTAATTTACCGAAAGAATTTAGAAAAAAAAACACATCACCGATTAGCTTTCAAAATAAAACCCCCCAAAAAATGACAATACAAAAACAAAACTGGAGACATTACACACCTCTGTTGCACCTCTCTCTTAAAACGCTGATATTGATCTACTTCATTATCAATCTGTAGGACAGTTTGTTCTTCTTCTTCTTTCGTTCGCTTGAAATATGTCTATAACTGCAATGTTGTCTCTTGTATGAATCTAACAGTCTTTTTTAGTTCACTCATCGGTCCAAAGAGTTTATCTTCCACTGTTGTCTCTCTAGGCCAGAAGGTTCGCCTGGATATGTTATAGTTTGGGCAGTCCTGGAGTATGTGCTCTGCTGTCTGCGACGCCAAACCACATGTGCACATGGCTGAGTCACCAATCTTGAATTGTGTGGACAGTTTGTTGTTTCTAATACATGCGTTTTTCACAAGTCTAAGTTATTCCCCATCAATTTGTAAATCTGCAAGCATCTTCATCATGTTGACATGATTTACTTTATGAAAAGCCTTTGTGTAGTCAATGAAGCAAAGATGTAGGTCTTTGTTTACTTCTATGGACAGCTCAATTAATGTCCATATCAAATACACATTTATGGAACCATTGCCTCGGGTTCTGGTTTCTTCCTAACTGCCTGCATGATAATTATGAGCAAAATTTTCGTGATGTGGATAATTATGCTAACTGTTTGATGCGTATCACATTCCAAGGATCCTAATTTCTTTGGGAGTACAATAAACATGGATTTGAATAATTCAGGAAACATCTCATAGATCATATAGCAGTTGGGCACCTCATATAGCGGATTGTCTTTGCCAGGACCAAACTTCAGCGACTGCTGTAAACCACGTGTATATAAAAGACCAACAGAGATATCTTTTGTTTCTTCGTGCCATTGAAACTCCCAAAGGCCATGTTTAATATCATTATTAGACACATGCATATGTGTCAGCCAAAAATATAAGGCAAGTTGAACGCTGAGATATTCAAATAATCGGATTTTACATAAGATATATTATCCTCTATGTAAACTGCACTTCATTTGGGATATTATCTACCACGTGTGGTCACATTCTGGAAATCTAAGATATCGGATACACTTACATTTATTTTAGTAGCTGTTGATGAAAGAGACAATATATTTCAATATAAATTATGTTATGGGGTCTTGTCAGCTAACTAATTGCATTACAGTGCCTTCATTTATACTCTAAAAATAGTGTCCTTGTCTCCCTTTTTCTTTACACCGTCATACCCCGTTATACCCCTTGATACTATTTTTTTTCAGAAACGAACACATGACTGTCGGAGCCCCGGCTGAATCACCTCACCACGGAGAGGGTGACAGATCTTTACAGACATAAATATGTTGACAGATAGCGACATAGAACTTTACATATAGAAAAATAATGCTAGAGAGCGACACACGACACACCCGCACATTCACTCACGCACACACACACACACACACACACTCACAGAGAGAGAGAGAGAGAGAGAGAGAGAGAGAGAGAGAGAGAGAGAGAGAGAGAGAGAGAGAGATAGCGAGGGAGAGAGAGAGAGTAAGTAGAGTTCGTGTGTTAAAATGAATGCTAATCTTATTTCTTACTTTATCTATTCAGTAATGTTCATCTTATTTCACATTTTAAGTGCGGCTACTTGGTTCCAGTAAATATATATTATTTCCAACTGGGATGACGTCATCATGATACTCTTCATCATATGCATTGATGTACTCTTCAAAGAACAAAGAATATTCCTTTAGTGTCTTGATTGAATTATGTATTTATATTCGTAATATACCGTCAACTACGAAAAATAGAAATACATATACGTAAGGGAGGAGGGTGTAGGACCTATGTATCGCATCGCGTAGGTTTCTTACGGAAAGGTATGTGAGCCGGGTTTTTCTTTCAGAAAGTAATGGCAAGCTACTGAACGTATAACTTGCCAAGACATCTACAGCAGCTGACAAATTATGGTGTTGACTGCAATGACCTGTAAATAGGATATGAAGAAGAAAAAAAAATACGTGAGGAAATGCAATGAAAGGGAAACAACCACAATAGGTATGTAATTGTAAGGGCGATAAGATTGTTTTGGTCGGTTGATAATGTTTGTGGAATATATGGCAAGTGAAATATCATGCATCTCATTGTAACTACTTTTTTTTTACAAGGGTTAGACATTTCTAGGAGAAAACATAAAATGTAATGCATACAGTGAAGTTTTAAATAGTTGGACGACAAAATAATCTAATATAGAAATAATATATTAATAATATATATAATATATATATATATATATATATATATATATATATATATATATATATATATATATATATATATATATATATATATATATATAATAATATATTAATATAACATCTTTGTCCTCTAAAAAGTACTGGAGAGTTTTGGTCATAGACCATAACTTTAGGAAGGGAAAATCCCAACTGCACCTCCCCGCGGTAGAGGATGGAAACACACCACGGTGTGGCTAACACAGCTCTGGGGACCGAGTATCCACCGGAATAAGTGGACAACTCTGCAGCTGAGCAGAGCAGGGCACTCACTTGTCCTGACAGTCGGAAATGGCTGTCAAAGGCAGAGTTAAAGACCACCGTGTGAATGTGGAAGGCAAGGGGAAACCACCACATTATCTTCCCAAGATTTCATGGCGACACACATTTCAGAAATAGTGAACGACGGTAATGGCTGTCTTAGGACATCCTCGTCCGGTAGGGACAGTCATGAGCCACAGGTGACACCAGACCGTCATCCAGCTACTGATGGCAAAACTAAAACAATAACTAAACTAAATAAATTTAGAGTAGGAACAGTGGAATGTTAGGACATTAAATGAGCTAGGAAAGTTAAACAATGTTCTAAGAGAAATGGAAACCATGAAAATGAATATACTAGGCATAAGTGAGATGAGATGGAAGGGATCTGGCAAAATTATAACCGACAAACACACAATAATTTATTCTGGAGGGGACACACATGAAAAAGGTGTAGGAATAATATTTGATGAAAATACAGCCAAATCTATGACTGGATACTGGTGCATTTCAGATGTTATAATGGTCAAAATCAAAGCAAACCAATAGATATAAATATTATACAAGTATATGCACCAACAACAAACAGTAGTGATGAAGATATACAAAACTTTTACGATGAAGTTGAAATGGCAGTAGCCCAAATTGGATCACAAGAAATAAAAATAATACTAGGGGATTTTAATACAAACGTAGGAAAGGGAAAAATAGAGGATATAGTGGGGAATTACGGTTTAGGTACAAGAAATGAAAGAGGAGAGAAACTAATAGAATGGGCAAATATTAATGATATGATAATTGGAAACACATGGTTTAAACACCATAAAAGACGATTATACACATGGAAAAGCCCTGATATGAAAATACTCAACCAAATTGACTACATACTTATTAATAAAAGATTTAGAAATGCATTAATTAATGTAAACACAATGCCTGATGCTGACGGTAACAGTGATCATGTACCACTATGTGGACAAATAAAAGTAAGATTAAAGAGAGGGGAAAAAATGGTTAAAAACTTGAGACTTAATAAAGAGGTTCTGAAAGTAGATAAAGAAATTCAAAAACAATACAGAGTGACTGTGAAAAATAGGTACAATGCAATAGCTAAAATACAGAGTATAGATGAACAATGGGAAATGTTAAGGGACTCCATTAATCAAACTAGCAAAGAAATATTACCGGAGAGAAGCCAAAAAGCTAAGAAAAAATGGATGAATGAAGAAATCTTAAGGTTGATGGACAAAAGGAAACAGAATACAAATGACAAACAAGAGTATGCTAAGATAAATAAAGAAATTAAATGTGTGAAGGCAAAAGAAAGTTGGTTAAATGAGCAATGCAGAAAAATTGAATTAAATTCCATTAAAGATAAAAAAAAGTATGTACAGACTAATCAGCGAGCTCACAGGAAGAAAAATAAGAATAAATACAGGGTGTTTGAAATCAAAAACAGGACAGACTTTATTGGAGGAAGGTGCTATAATGAAGAGGTGGAATGAGTATATAAGAGAATTATATAATGGAAAAAGGGAAGAATTAACAGAAGAAAGTAACTTAGAAGGCCCACCTATTCTAAAAGAAGAAGTCGCTGATGCTATGAAACATATGAAGAAAGGAAAAACAGCTGGGCCAGATGAAATCACAATAGAAGAATTCGAAGTGTTGGGAGAATTTGGAGTAGATATATTAAGCAAAATGTTGAATGATATTTACAGTAGTGGATATTTACCCAGTGATATGCTGAAATCTGTATTTATAGCTATACCAAAAAGACCAGGAGCAATTGATTGTGAAGATTTTCGTACAATTAACCTCATAAACCATGTCACTAAGCTTCTACTCAGAATTATAATGAGAAGAACAAGAAAGAAAATAAAAATGGAAATTAGTGAAGAACAGTATGGTTTTATGGAAGGAAAGGGTACAAACAATGCAATATATATATTACGAACACTAATAGAAAGATCAATAGAGAAACAAAGAGACATATATTTATGCTTCATAGATTATACTAAGGCATTTGATAAAGTAAAACATGATGAGCTGATTAAAATGTTGGAAGATATCAACATTGATGGGAAAGATTTAAGAATAATAAAGAATATATACTGGAACCAAGTAGCAGCAATTAAAATGGGAAATAAAGAGGGTAGTTACGAACAGATAAAGCTAGGAGTACGACAGGGGTGTGTCTTGTCACCCGATCTCTTCTCCCTGTATAGCGAAGTAATAATGAGAGAGATCAAAGAGAAGCCAGGAATACTAATCGGAGGATATAATATAAACAATATACGCTATGCAGATGACACAGTATTGGTAGCGGATAATGCAACAGACCTACAACAATTGTTGGACAGTGTAGTAACAGAGAGTGCACAAAAAGGAATGTCCTTGAATATCAAGAAAACAGTAACAATGGTGATATCAAAGAAAATGGGGACGCCAAAATGTGACATAGAAATAGAAGGGGAAATTCTCAACCAAGTGGATAATTTTAAATACCTAGGGGCACTTATAACATCAGATGGAAGATGTACAAAAGAGATTAAGAGCAGAATAGGGCAGGCAAAGACAGCATTTCAGAAAATGAAGAGTATCTTATGCAATAAGTCGCTATCAATGAATGTAAGAAAGAGCGAAAGAGAGAAATAAAATGCTATATAGAACCAGTTTTGCTGTATGGCAGCGAATCTTGGAATGTAAATGAACAAATTAGGAAGAACTTAGAAGCAACAGAGATGTGGTTTTTAAGACGAATGTTGCGAATTCCTTGGACTGCCAGAGTAACTAACAACGATTGCCTGAAAGAGGCTAATGAAACTAGAACACTATATACAACAATAAGAAAGAGACAAACATCTTTCTTTGGTCATGTGATGAGAAGAGAGGCATTGGAGAACATCGTGACAACTGGAAAGATCGAGGGGAAGAGAGGCAGACCAAGAGAAATGATGCTGGACGGACTGAGACGGTGGCATGGAGGAATATCATCAGCAGAGTTGATCCAGAACACCAAAGACCGAGATCTGTGGAGAGCCATGCCGGCATGGCACTTGATGATGATGATGATATTAACCATTCAGTTACATTAAAAAATTTCGCGATTTTCCCATATTTTTGGCTGGTGCAATCACATGCACCGTGTAATAATAATGTTATGGTCCTTGATGTGCCTAATGTTGTTACAATTTGAGCACGTTTAATGGCTACACAATCACCCCACATTTAATAAGTCATGTTTGCATTGTTGTGCCGTTAAATGCCACAGATAATGAGAAATACATTGTTTATATTTCATTCCATAATTGTTAGCACATATAACCTGTGGCAATGGCAATCCTGTCAAGCTGAAAAGCATCTGATGGCTGCAGAAATGTGGTTTCTGAGGAAAATGCAAAGAATACCATGGACAGACAGAAAAACCAATGACCAAGTACTACAGGAGACAAATGAACATCGTAAACTGATTACAGAAATTAGACGTAGACAGTCAAAATTTTTTGGACATGTTATGAGAAGAAATGGATTGGAGAACTTAGTGACAACTGGCAAGATCGAAGGGAACAGACCAAGAGGAAGACCGAGAGGAAAATACCTGGATGGCTTGGCCACATGGCATGGACGAGACAAGAACACTGAGCTGATCCACGACACTGGTGATCGAGTGAAATGGCGAGTCATGACCGCCCACGCTTTCCGGCATGGCACATGATTGATTGAGTATATGTGCTGACAGGTCTTACAATTGCAATTAATAGCATGTACCCATGCATATATCTTTAACTGGCATCTATCAATCATGGTCTAAAAATGTCTCTAAACAATGAGCGTCAACACACACTATATGAGCTATTGTCATGGAAACATATTCCATCAGTGTCATTTTGTAGGATAAGTTGAATGTACAAAAGTCGCTGTCTCTTGACATGCCGTTGTAGTCAGATATGTTTGGTCTGAGCAATGTTCATGTCCACATTTGAAATGGAATAAGTCATCTCATCACACCCAGCAACTAGACGAAGTGTAGTCAATACACCTCGGGGAATCAAATGTGATCACGTGGAAGGTATCAAGCAGAACATGCAATGCTAAAGCTTGCATATCCATTACAGGACATCGCAGTTAACCTCAGCATTATTGTCTGTTATTGATTTCTTGGCAAGTTTACGTCCAGTAGTTTGCTTTTGATTTTTGAAAGACCGGCAATCATACCATTGAATAAAAATCATCCCAAGGCTTCCAAATCTCTCCCCCCCCGCCCCCCCCCCGTTATGCGGGATTACGAAGTGTGTTCGTAACTCCTACACAACAGTGACGGCTACATTGGATGCATGCATGTAAATATCGCATGTACATATCTTAGGATCTTTGGAAACTATAATTTTTCACAATCAGGCTGATTGATTGATTGATTGATTGATTTAGGAACCGACATCACAGCATTCGGGACATTCCCATAAGCGCTCCGTCCCCATCCTCAGCAGCCAGCGAAGAGTTCCAACACTAATAGTTCCAGTAGCAATCTGATTATATGTCCGTCTCGCCTTTCCTCTGAGCGGTGAGCATCGGCCAGATCCCCTAGTCACACCTCGCTGCCTCATTCTTACCAGACTATGGTGATCCATTTGCTCCTCCGAGGTGTACACTGTGTCACTGTGTTTCTCTCTATTACTTTGTTTTTTGTTATTCTGTTGATCTCTGTCACTATGTAGTTGTTCTTAATATCATATAATGGCTCGCTTGGCTTTAAAAACACGTAATATAGACACAAAAGAAGGACAGCGAGGATATAATATAGGCAATAGCTGAATTGTTGTACATGTTGACACATCTCTTGAAGCATGTTCTCGATCAGTCTTGATTGAATGAGGTATCACTATTTTGACTGGCTACGATGATCAGAGACGAGAAAGGTGCCCATGTGTAACTAATCATCTTGCAACACAAATACTCAGCATTATAATAAATAGGCCATCTAACATTGGAAGTATTTAACCAAGGGATACAAATCATGGATTAAGTTGCATGGGAGACAAGAACCGTTATTATGGATGTGCACAACTTTACAGCATCATACATGAGTTATGCATTTTTAAACACATCATAATACCTTTTTGCAAGCCACATGAATTGATTTTGAAGGTGCGTTAAGTGTTTTAAATATAAGTTCACGTTTCCTTTAGATTCGACATTAAGATATGTCAATTCAAGTTTGATATATAACAAACAGATTGGTAAATATATAAATCAATATATATAGTATTTATTATCTTAAATATTTATGATTGTGAATACTATTTGCGTATTTTTGGCTGGCACATACGTATGTGCCATGAAATAATATCAATTATGGAAATAGAAACATTATTCATGCTGCGTACTAGAAGTGGATCCTAAATTCACTCGAAATGTGTGAAACTCCACATGGAGAGACTGAGATACAACACGCTTATTAGAATCAGTAAAGACCATGGCACATATTATAATTAACTTCCGGTAATCCGTCAGCTGACATGTGGTAGCATTTTAAGAGATATAATTCTGATATAAATGCCGTCTAATGATTACTAACAATCATGATACAACTTTTACTCCCAATATATTATTTTGAATGTCTACATTAAGTTAAACATATGGGAACCCGACCTATAATTGATCCAAGTTTACGAGAAGGTAGTTAGGTTTACAACAATGGGTATTTCTTGTCATGACGTTGCCGACAGATATGTTTGGTTCACTGCATGTTCAGGGAGTCAGTTGGAATGGGGTACACGTGCAGTTATCATAGTTGTTATACACTAATCTGCCGGTCTCTCTGGCCGAGGGGTTACACCACTTTCTCCGTAATCCTGTTTATCATGCAGAGTCTCATAGCGGGCGAGAACTGGAAGCGGTTCTACCCCCGCTGGTGACTTGCGGGATAACTGAGCCGGCCGGTCAGAAAGCAATGGCAAACTACTGAGCGTAATCTTGCCAAGAAATCAACATACAGCTGAAAGATGCTGGTGTTGACAGCGATGTCTTGTAAAGGATATGCGAAAAAACAATACACTAATCTACACTTAACACAGATGGGAGAACACATGGTGTTGGAGATGTCCATTTGTCCTGATTTATCGATAACTACATCTTGTATATTAGGTGTATTGTATTTATAGGGTTACCATTGGATTTTTTAATGCTTCAGCTTCTTGAACTCAAATTAAGTACATTCCTCCTTATTTGGATCTCTTCCAACGGAAAGTAGTTTTTAGATGTGGCAGTTGGACTTCGGAACCAACAACAATATATCCTGGCCTACCACAGGGATCACCATTATCTCCGGTACTGTTCAACGCCTACACAGTGAGAATCACCAGTGACCTGGCAGGACATTGTCATATGCCGATGATGTTTTAGTGTATCGTCATGGTAAGGATAGAGAGCTGGTTGCTGTGGAACTACAAACCGAACTCAATCGCATAAGTACTTGGTGTGATGAAGCTGGTTCAATGGTCAACCCAACAAAGGCAACAGTGACTTGGTTCTCATTGAATAATCATATTGTCAACACTCCAACACCAACTGTAAAGTTGTGTTCAGAGACGGTGGAAAGAACGCAGGCAATGAATTACCTGGGGATACGGTTTGATCGAAGCTTTGCTTATAATGAGCACATAGACCAGGTGATAACAAAGGCCAAGCGGGGTTTGGCTGCGATGCGGGTGATGGCGGCAGCAAACTGTGAGCAGCGCCATCTATGTCTTCTGTACGAGGGGCTGGTCATGTCTGTTTTTGAGTATGCAATGGCAATCCTGACTCTCAGCCGTAAGCAGATAGAAAGGATGGAAAGGATACAGAATGAAGCTATGCGCATTATTCTTGGATGTACAAGAGATACAGCATGCAGGGCGATGCGCTACCTTCTTGATTTTCCAACCATTGAAGAGAGAATACAAGTTTGCAGAGCACGCGCCTACCTCAGAGTTAACGCAAACACACAACATCCACTGCATAGTGAAATTATGAAGGTGAAGGGCAGCAGGTTAAAAAGAGGACGGTCGTGGATGGGTCAAGCCGAAGACATTCTTCAACAGGTGTGTTCACTTGAGGACTTAGAACCTGGCGAGGAGTGGGTACAAGTGCCAACAGATTTCTGCACATCCTTTTCAGTTTGCATCCAACTAGATAGAAAATGCAGACAAGAAAATCCGGCTGCTGTGGAGGCTGAAGTACAAGCGTTGATTTTCGAGAATTCGCTAGACGGTGATGCTGTCATCTACACAGATGGGTCGGTCGTCCGACATGTGAGAAGCTCATGGGCCTTTACGGCTCGGGCCGGAGGGAGAATTGTGAAGGAGGACTCTGGTGCTTTCACTGAAACCACAAGTAGCCTGACTATGGAAGTCATGGCAGTAAGTAAAGCAATAACATGGCTCGAGACACAGACATTCACTAGGGCATGTTTCCTTAGCGACTCAATGAACATGATCAAGAGGATAGAGGAGGGGTCGATCCGAAGAGAATGGTTGCTGCCTCTGGAGCGGTCTCGGCTGGCAAAGATTAGTTTCATCTTCGTGCCAGGGCATGCGGGAGTACAAGGAAATGAGCGGGCTGACAAGCTCGCAGGTGAGGCTACGGTGAGGGCGGACTGCGCCATGGACCAGGCTGACATTCTGAATGCTCTACGAGAAGTAAGACTTTTGCGTGAACCAAGTGATGACTGTGAATCTACAACCATGGCCAGACTGCGAGAACAGCAAATTAAAAGAGGGGTGGCCAAACAAGAACACTACGCAGGAAGCCAAAGAAGATTGATAAACCAACACAGAACTGGTGTCGTTAGCCGCTACACGCTGCGGGATTTGCTGAGGAGGGGATCCGAGCACTTATGGACTGAATGGTTCGATGTGCAATGAGGATGATCTGTCGACTAACTAACTATTTATATGGTTATGTTGCGAATATGTATATAATTGTCGCATTTCAATTCCAATATTCACACATTTCAATGTAAGCGATAAGTGGTAAGGACGTTAAAACAACAACAACATATTAATCAGGTTTCATGAAATAACCCACATTTTGAGACACCTCTGAACAGACTGAGTTTGAAACAACGCGGGGAGTTGGCATAAGGCCAATCCGGTGAAAATATTCAACATTGAGCGCTGATTGTCTGGCTACGC